>JAWQFJ010016965.1:30000-46026 GCA_034096865.1 Theodoxus fluviatilis | reverse complement strand
TTTTTGTGCTGCCAACAAATGTCCGAATTGCAAATATGACGTAGATCATTTCGACGCAGATGAACGCTACGTATATATGTTGAGAGGAGATTGGTACAATATGGTGAAGGAAAAGGGAAGATTTTTTTTACCCCCCCCCCCCCCCCCCCTGATGCGGGTCGTTTGTGTTTGCTACTACCTGGTACGTTTCCGCTAACATAGTCGTTTAGTGACCCTAACCCTAGGGTTTAGAGTTATGGGTTTCTCCCCCCCCTTCTTGCGTTATTAGTGAGTAGTGGGTTAGAGGCTTAGGCCTTAGGGTTAACAGTTTATCGGTTATTTGTTATGGTGTTAGGGAAAGCAAAATGTACGAACGATCTAAATGAACGGTACACAAACAACCAGGCGTGACGGAAAACGTCCAGGGGGGTAGCAAACGGTCCAGCGGTACGAAATACGTCCCTGTGTATTCGATTTTTAGTATCCTCTAGGGTTTATCTGGAAGCGTCTTCACTCACAGTTCTTATTGTTGTTTGTTTTTAATGGCCAATAAAACCTAGGAGGTTCCAGCGCCGAGCGGTTTTTTATCTGTCTGTGATTGTCAGTCCTGTGTGTCTGCTATCAGTCCCGACTTATACGGCTGATATCTCCAAAACTACTTTGGACGCGAATTTCCTCGACACTTTTGCACCACTTTACTGCCGAAGTTGAGGTCCGATTAGACATGTATCCACATGTTACCAGAATCGAGCGATTGAAAACAACAAGTGACTTTTTTACGTTTTGGTGATGCAAAGAAGGCAAGGGACGGAACTCTGTCCCGACTCAAGGGAAGTTTTGGCATGTGTGACGTGATCATTTGACGTCGAATAACGTGACGTAATTTCGAGGAGATTGGACATTGGTGAAGGAGAAAGAAGGATTTTTTTATCCCTCCAGGTTTACTGGAGGTCCTCACAGCTTTATGGATTAGCTCACTCGGTAGCGCGTCGAATATTTTTTTGTCGCTGGGACATGCTTGGTTGTAGGGGATGCGCGTACGGGTTCGAATCCGCACAGAAGCTTCTTTTTTAAATGTGTGTATGGTAGAGATAGAGTAGAGAGAGGAGAGCGAGAGAGAGAGGAGAGAGAGAGAGGAGAGAGAGAGCCACCCACCGTTGTTGTACACGTGAGAGGTTGCGGGTTCGAACCTTACTTTTTCCCCCCTCTTTTCTCGAGAGTTTGCGGGTTCGAACCCGATCTTTTTTCTTTTTTTTAAATGCCAAAACCTGGAGGTTCAGCGCCAGCAGTTTTTATTTAACTACGATATTCTATAATAATACTAGTTAGTAGTAGTAGTCTTAGTAGTAGTTAGTAGTTGGGTAATAAGTATTAATCTAATATCATTATTATTATGTCCTTTATCTATTCGACCTTTCAGTCCGGTTGAAATCTTGTGTCTGGACTTTTTGTTTCTTCCCCCCCCGGAATCCCTCACTACCTGATCTGTGGAACTTGCATTATCCGTCCGCGACTTTGTTGGAGGATGTGCGGCCAACTCCGGAGTAGAGCAGCCCTTCACTAGAGTATTGCCTGAAACTTTGACTTACAAAGAGGACTTTTGGGGAATGTGGGGCACGTTCCGAGGCTGTGTAGAAGCACAGCTTTCACTAGAGCTACTGGTACTTGCCTGCCATGGACTTTCTCCGGGTAGTTTGGCAGTTCAGGAGTGGTGCTTCCCAAAGCTCCAATGACGACTGTTGTCACTTGTGCGTTGACATTCCATTGTCTCTGTATCTCCAGCCGGAGATCTGGGTATTTCTTTATTTTCTCCTGTTCTTTGTTCTTGATGTTGTTGTCACTGGAACTGCTATGTCGATGATTGCAGCTGTCATGGCGATCTTGTCAACCATTACTATGTCAGGTTTCCTGGCGGGGATCACTCGATCTGTTCTGATTTCAAAGTCCCATAGTACCTTGACTTGATCTGTTTCTGTGGCTGTTTCTGGTTTGTGCATCCAAGATTTATCTGATGTCTGGATGTTGTGGTGTTTACAGATGCCATGGTGTAGGATCTTGGCTGCTTTCTTGTGCTTTTTTTATGTGTTTTGAGCCTGCTAGTTTGGAGCATCCGGACAGGAGATGCCAAACTGTCTCATCTTTCTCTTTGTATCGTCGGCACTTGGTGTCCTTGGAGGTTTTCATGATTTTTGCCTTGGTCACCTTCGTAGGTAGAGCTTGGTCTTGAGCCGCTGTTTTAGTGCCTCCGTTTCTACTTTTAGCCCAGCTTCTGTTAGCCACCTGAATGCTGCTTTTTCGTTCGAGATCTCACTGACTTGTCGCACGTATTGTCGGTGGAGTGGTTTGTGAATCCAGCTGTTTGTTGTTGCCTCCATAGTTTGTTTCTTCCATTCAGCTGTTTCCTCTTCTGGCTTCTTCCATAGTCCGCTGTGTTGTACTGCTTCCAGTAGTGATTCATCTGCTTTGTTCAAGGTATAGTCGGCGAGGTTCCTTTCCTCGCTTTTAATGGTTTCCTTGATTTTCTTCAGGCCTCGAACTCCCAATTTTCTGGGAATGTAGAGACGGTCCACGTCCGCTCTTGGGTGCAGAGCCGAGTGCATTGTGAGGAGCTTTCTGGTTCTTCTATCCAGGTCTTTCTTCTCCTCTTTAGTCCAGTCTATGATCCCACCTGTGTAGCTGATGATCGGGATCGCGTAGGCGTTGATGGCTTGCATTTTGTTATTGCCATTGAGCTTTGACTTCTGGGCTTGCCTCACTCTTTTTTTCCTATTCTTTCCCTGCCTTGGTCTTCAATTCTGACTGCAAGTTCTCTTCGTTGTAGGATCCCCGGGTACTTGTATCCGGTATCAACGGATGCCTCTTGCATTGTTCCTATATCAGGCTGAAGACCTTGGGTAGCTTTGACCTTGCCTCTTTCTTGGATGAGTCTAGCACATTTGTCCAGATCGAATTTCATTCTGATGTCCTCGCTGAGGATTTTGATAGTGTTATCATTGAGTTGATTTGGTTCTCATTCCTGTCGTACATTTTGAGATCGTCCATGTAGAGGAGATGGTGGATCTTTTGTCTTGATTTGACTTTGCATCCGAGCAAACCGCCCTGCCAAACCAACCAACCACCAAGCCAAGCTAACCATCAAGCCAAGATAACCACCAAGCCAAGCCAACCATCCAGCCAAGCCAAAGACCCAGCCAAGCCAACCACCCAGCTAATGGTTTATGGATGTATGCCTGCTATGCAGCCTGTATAATTTAAGAAGTTGTTGCACTCATATCGTGAACTTTAGTATATAACGACCTACAGCGGTTGAATAGACGGCGGTCGTCTATGGCCTGTGTAAGTCAGAAAGCATGTTCTGCTAGCCAGGCCTGACGCTACGAAATGTAGTTCATTTTAGCGCCTAATAGCGGTCTCTGAATGTAGAACGTAAACGCCTGCTTGCGGCTACAGCGCTGCAATGAATTTTTTAGGGTTGTAGTTCCAAAACAAGGCAACGGATAACCTCCAAATTGTAGTAGATTGTTCCTTGAGAAAAACCCTGACTTTGCTGCAAATTTCATCAGAATCCGTTGTGAATTTTGTGAGCTGTACACAGAATAACCAATTAACCGGAGGTAAGTAGAGCACAAGAGTATGTCGATAACCTCCGGTTGAGCACGCTGCCGGGGACCGCCCACGGCTGAGCAGCCACAGCTTGCCCTGAAAGCCCCATGGCCGTGGCTTTCTAATGAAGGGAGGCTACAGAGCGACATCTGCAACGTGTGAAATGTTGCTGGTAATGCGCGCTGTTACACGGAACATAACACCTATTCTGACAAACATACCGAGCATCTTGTGCTATCACCCCACGTTATGCAGCTTTAAAATATCTACAATTACACGATTATTGTTGAAGGGAATCGCCTCGTAGGCCTGTCAAAGTTCTAGTCAAAATGTTTTGTTGTGATGTGGGTTTTTCCCTCTATGAGGTAAAGTTAAAGTTGTTCTTATGTTCTTACCTGGGAGAACTCTCGTTCCAATAACCAGGTTCAGAAAGATCCGCGAACTAGGTTCGGAAAGATCGGCGAACTAGGTTCGGAGGGATCGGCGAACTAGGTTCGCGCGCCGTAGTTTCTTAACTGGACCAACTCTCGGCTAGCGAACCCCTCAACCAGATTGAAATTCCCAGAGCACGCAGTGGGAACACCCTGAACCGTTGCTTTGCCCGTTCACACGAGAGAACAAATTTCCGACGATTTCCCCCCTTCGATTTGCATTCAAAATGCTCATGTTTTGAATCACTGACACACATACAAAGAAATTGTAACAATATAACAGTATTAAGCATCAATAGTTTGTTTAAAGCACTACATTATTCAAATCGATGTGTGCGTCGAAGTGGCTGTCGAGCTTCAGGCCACTGAGACACACGATAGTGTATGGCTTCTCATGTAGCTCAATTGTCTGGGCAGTCAACTTTTGTTTGGTTCAAGCAGTGACATGTGCATTTCATTACGGTCAGTTAAGAAACAAAATCTAGGTTCGTCCGAACTACCGAACTCCTAACGAGTTAGCAGGCGACCTATTCGTGCGTGGAACTGGTGGTTCGTCCAGGTAAGCAGAGGTCCCGGTCTGCCCGGATGAAATGGCTCCGCTAGTGTGAGAGGGAAATGGGAAGGGAATTGGGGTTGAGGGCCAGAATTATGAAATATATTCTTAGCTATTCTAGTATTTTCTTATGGCCATTATTTGAGCCTCAGGAAAGGTGAATGTTTTCTATGTGAGAGAAATACGTTGTCATGAAGAAGAAAATAAAACTTGCCTGGAAAAAAAGTCCACCATAACCTTCCTGAATTGCGGTCAAGAAGGAGACTTTTTTCCTTCTCTCACTAGCATGAGATTTAGAGTGTAGCTGTGCTGTAGATGTCAAAGGGATTAGGGAAGATAATTAAAGTCGAGAGCTTGCTTGTTTTCATAGATTCTGAGCTATTGTAGTATTTTAAATTATCTGAGCATCACATGAAAGTTGATTATTTTCTATGCGATGAAAATATGTTATAAAGTGGGAGAACAATAAATTTGTCTGAATTAAAACGTTTAAAGATTTAATTTTTTATTTAAGGCACCCGTTAAATTTTACAAGGCTGCCTCCCTGTAGGTGGGGTGAGGAGGTTTAAGAACAGGCTTTACGAACCCCATGTCTTTTCAGGCCTGCTTCATGGGCGGAAAGCACCAAAAGGAAGCAGGATATGACAAAGTCTGCCTTTATTCGTAATACCATTCCTATGATTACATCAGGGACTGCGGCTCCCTTCTGAACACAATGGAACAAAGCACTCATGTTTGTTGCTGTGAGGGCTGTGTCAGTAATTTGTGAATAACAAGAGTGACGTGTCCACCCCCATTCTGGTAGAATTATTCTCTTCCGAGAGAGTTTAAATGGTAGAATGACAATTACGGCGTCCCGAAGACCAGGAGGGAAAATGTTTGCAGTTTGAAAACTCTGCAATGGGTTAAACGCTGTACTTAAAACCAAGCACCTTTGTTACAGCGTCGTCTGTGCAGGATGTCATTAGCAGGCTGTGCGCCTGAATGGTGGTGCAGCGTAACATGAGTAGGACCGTTCCCGTGCAAATACATATACAGTGTCTCGTGAAATGTTGATCAGCGTCTCTTTCCACGAGTTCATAGCCCTACGTGACACAAACGTGTTTGTAGAGGATTTCAAAGCGTCCATTCTTTTCTCATAACCAGGTCTGATAATATTTATGATGACACATCATGCAAAACTATTTGTTTTGTTTTTAGTCACATAGAATGATTATTCATTCATGAGTTTGTCTTCCGTCGAATCAAGTAGCGGATAGGTGTGAGGACGTGTGAGAAGAAACACAGATAATAAGTCGACGTGTGATTGTGAATTCGTAGTTTTTCCCAGCAACATCTTATGGAATCCTGCAATGCACGACTTGTATTCAGTCCCATCCCTCGTTTAATATTATCAACTTGCCCCCACATCGTCCTCCAGTCACCTTATGCCACCTCCCCCTTCCCACTCCCACCTCTGGGGGTCAGTTTCTTTGCCAGGCGTGCTCTACACCTTCCATCCAGGTATTGATGCGATCAAACAGCTCTACCCTTGTCAGGGGGCTGGCCACAATGCTGCCCTCTTCGTCCGACCCCTCCAAGTCTATGCCCCCCTCCCCGTCTATGTTCCTTTGCTCTTTCTGCACTCGCTCCCGCATTTCCTCTTCCACGAACCGGATGTCCCGACTGCGCATGTGCGCTGAGGCGGTCCGGAAGCTGACGCGGTGCTCCTCACAGAAGGCCAGGGCCTTCATGTTGGCGATCTCGTAGTCGAGCCTGGCCCGCCCTTTGATCTTCTCTCGGAGCGAGGGGTTCCTGGGCAGTGCTCTGGCCTTCAACCCTTGAGGAACCTGTGTTGTCCCCAGGCGATGACGGTGAGAAGACACCGTCAGCTGCGGCTCTCCCAGCCCTTGAGAGCGCAGGTGTTGGCTCAGCTCCAGCGGGTTCATCCGCAGCCCCTCCTCTTCCTGGATGCAGGGGTCAATGGCCTCCTTCTGGGTCTCGCCCTCTCTCGCATCCAATTCCGCGCGACTCTCGCGACCCACATCCTGGCGACGCCTGGGAGACAGAGAGAGAACACTCCCAGGTGACGCCCACGGCGGCGCTGACTCCACGCCCATCAGACGCCCACTGCTGACGTTGCTTAGCGACGTGGTCTCAAGTGACCTCAGCAAGGGGAACTGCGTGTTGGTGTAGGCCCTGGATGTTAGGTGGAACTGGATTCTCCGGTACATGTCGTCACACTGCTGCATCTGATGATTAGAGACAAACAAGTCGATCGGCGCTCGGGAAGAATCGCTAAAATCAATTATCATACATAATTCTGACCAGAAAACAATTACGACTTTTTGGAAATACTGTTAGGAGCGTTTTTCAACCATATCAAGCAGTATTTTTTTCATATTACAGTGCTTACTGGACTGACCTCTCCTGACATATAAACCATTACATCGCGCTGAAAACACTTCAAGATAATAAACTACTAAACAAAGGTGATTCCCTTGAGGGATGATGAGAATTAAGTCACGCACTAACAATTTAAAATACACTACCACACTAGACTCGCTCACTTGCCTACGTGCAGTGACAACCACGAGATATTTATGACTCTTTCGTAATAAATTTTTCTAAAGAAAAGACAAGTATGACTACAGGAAAAGGAGAACTGCCATTACTGTATGGTTAACATCGTGTGACGTATGAAGTGTACACATATTTTACGAATGTAAATAAGCCAGAAGGAATCGAATGTGAGTAATGTACCAGCCAAACTAGTACTAACACACGGAAGAATGCAAAAACTGCATGGTCTGTTTAAAAGCAAATCAATACTTCGAAATTATCATGACAAATCAGACTTGAAGAAAGACGGACACACACACACACACACACACACACACACACACACACACACACACAGATACACACACGCACACACACACACACACACACACACACACATTCACAAATACAAATACGCAGAGGCAGACAAACGGGCATAGAGACAAAGATACAGACGTAGTCACATACACACGCACACACATACACATACAAACAGATGCACAAACACGCACATGCAAATACAAATACAGACATAGAGATAGACACATAGACATAGAGACGGACACACATACAGACACACACACACACAGACGCGCGCGCGCGCACGCACGCACGCACGCACACACACATTTAAATAGACACACACTTAGGCAAACACAATTAAACAGATACAAATACACACGTGCTCGCACACACACACATACAAACACACACACACATACACGCAACTACTCACCCTTAAACACATGCACTGAAACAGACATAAACACAGAGAGAGAGAGAGAGAGAGACAGAGAGAGACAGAGAGAAAGAGAGAGAGACAGGCAGACAGAGACAGACAGACAGACAGACAGACAGACAGACAGACAGACAGACAGACACACAGACACACAGATAGACAGACACACAGACAGACACACAGACAGACACACAGACAGACACACAGACAGACACACAGACGGACAGACAGACGGACAGACAGACAGACAAACAGACAGACAGACACACAAACACGCACACACGAACAAACACACACACACGCGCGCGCACACGCACACAGACACACAAACTGACAGACCCTGACAGTCATATTGACAGACACTGAGAATGAATGTATGTATGAATTAATTAATGGATGGATGAATGAATGAATGAATGAATGAATGAATGAATGAATGAATGAATCCACATTCAACATGGGTAAGAAATTAGGCATCTTTGCCTGAGAGAAATTGTGAGCGGGGACAGGGAGAGAATAAATGAGAACAGGCAGACAGGCTGGCAGACAGACAGACAGAAAGACAGGCAGACAGACAGACAGACACACAGACAGACACACAGACAGACACACAGACAGACACACAGACGGACAGACAGACGGACAGACAGACAGACAAACAGACAGACACACAAACATGCACACACGAACAAACACACACACACGCGCGCGCACACGCACACAGACACACAAACTGACAGACACTGACCGTCATATTGACAGACACTGAGAATGAATGTATGTATGAATTAATTAATGGATGGATGAATGAATGAATGAATGAATGAATGAATGAATGAATCCACATTTAACATGGGTAAGAAATTAGGCATCTTTGCCTGAGAGAAATTGTGAGCGGGGACAGGGAGAGAATAAATGAGAACAGGCAGACAGGCTGGCAGACAGGTGACATGAAGACGTAATATTCAATGCGAGTCCCGTAACACCGACAGTGCTAAGATTTATTCAACTTCAAAATGTCACTTTTGCCCTGAGCCCTAAAAGATACGTCGGTAAACTTGTTGAGAGCACTCAGCTCCATCGAAAAATCCTCAAACTGACCGCACCTGAAAACCATCAAGATTCCTGCGTCCCCTCATCGTAACCCTGCTAAAGCCAAGCAGATTTAAACACTCTACCTCCTCCTTCATTCTACCCGACTTTCAGCTTTGGGCTGAAGACAAGTGATCGTCCCCGCGGCCAAAGATTGCCAATATGCGGGTGAGCTATGTCAAGGGTCAAGGAGACATACAGATACGGGTGGCAATTCCCGGCAACGTGGGGTGGGGACGACACTGGAGAGGAGTGCAGACGTTATCGGCTGTCATCGTTTGTCATCTCCTAAGCGGGCCTGGATATATATTCTTGAGGCCGTCTTTGTCATGCCAGACTCGGCGTCGACGAGCAGTCACCCATCTGGCTGAGCACTCTAGACAGATTGTCGAACGTTGTTCATCGTTCCCCACCCTCCACCCCTCACCCTACCCCTCAGTCCTTACCTCGCTCCTCAAGGATCTCCGTCCTAAGATTGATCCGTGGGCTTCAAAATCGCAAACCACTGACAAAGAGGTGTCACATACCACTGCCAGTCAAACACACACACACACACACACACACACACACACACACACACACACACACACAAGGCGTCGCTGCGGTTATACATGAGTCCTTTGTTTAATAATAGACGGAAATTGTCAAAATGCCAGTCCGTGTGAAGTGCCAAGAACGGAAATGATACACGTTCAAAACTCATCACTGCATTGTGAAAGCGATTCCAAAGCCATGCAGCAACTTTAGGTTTAATCGTCTGCCATACAGTGGTGAAAGAGGCGCGTGTTTTTTGTTGCTGGAAAAGATCAAAGTCAGTCTAATACTTAGAAGTAAAAAGGCCAGATAGTTTTGTTTTGATAAGTAAATATGGGTTGTCTGCTCAGAAGAATCGTAAAAGCTAAATTCGCACGTGCTCGTGTCCACCTGCATGAAGAAATCTATCACGTGACTGTTTTCAAATGTGGTATTTGGTTTACTTAATATACAGTTGTTGTGAGAACTTGTTCTTTCCCTAGTTTCCAAAATAGGACATCAAATACAGTTCATAACTCATTAATCACGTTGAGAAGTCGGGATTTGCTTGAATACAAAACAACCACTAAGCGACCGAGGTATTTATTGCCAAACAGGATTCACGTCGGACACTTCAGTGAGTGGATAAACGTGACCGTGCCACAACATTTCAAAAGCGCGGCAAGGGAACGTTGCCACTACAATTACTTAGTCACGATTGTCTTCATCATTGGGTGTTTTTCTTCCGATTATCGCCCCATTGCATTATAAGGCAATGCAAACCAGGCAGGGCAGGGCAGGGCAGGGGCGCGTTGCAAACGGCGAGATTTGCCAAGGAAAGCAAGAAAACCAAGCATTCGCAACGCTCTCGCTCCAAGGAAAACGAGGCCTAGGCGAGACTTCGCAAGCAGGGCGTGTTGCAGACGGCGAGATTTGCCAAGATTTTCCAAGGAAAGCAAGAAAACCAAGCATTCGCAACGCTCTCGCTCCGAGGAAAACAAGGCCTAGGCGAGACTTCGCAAGCAGCACTGAGAGGTGGTCCGCCTAGCGAGAATAACGAGAAACAATGGCGGCTTTGCGACACACGAAGCTTGACTTTGTGTTCCAAGATTATACATTTTTTAATGTAACCATCCCAACTGCCAGTTGGCAGCAGTTGCAGACCGGTGAGTGCTTGTTTCACTGCGCTGTAGACATACGTCATACGTCCTCTTTTGGCACTCAGCAATGCTGTATAGACGTACGTTGTACGTCCTCAACAATCGCTTACTATACCATCTCCCGCATCGGTCATGCTATTTGCCGAAATGGCGCTAATGTCTTCGAAATGTCTGAGAAATGAGCATATATATCGTTATTCCCTTCTTGAATATGATATATATTTAAGCTATTATAATTAAACCAGAACTATATTTGACCAAAATACGTTAGAAACAGCAACATTTTGAAACACAGACATGCGGTCGCCATATGGATTGAAATGGCGACCGCATGTCTGTGTTTCAAATTAAAATGTTGCTGTTTCTAACGTAATTTGTTCAAATATAGTTCTGGTTTAATTAGAATAGCCTAAATATATCATATTCAAGAAGGGAATAACGATATATATGATCATTTCTAAGCTATTTCGAAGACATTAGCCTCGTTAGCGCCATTAGCGCCATTTCGGTAAATAGCATAACCCTATATTATGACTAATATTATGAAAAGAGATATATATTATATGTATTTCATTCATTCATGAAAAATAGATAACAAGGGGACACTTCACCATGTCGTGAAGTCGGTGTGTCACACACTGGTCGAATTGCGAGGTAACTAAGTGATATATATAATAGTACATTTAGTAGCATAATAATTGTATTGTACCATAATGCAAACTTACATCTAACAGTGCCAGTCTGTGTACCGAGGCACAACGGTCTTCACATAGTTCTCCACATGGGCGTCAGGGTTGTTTTGTTGGCGAGTCCTCTCCCATTGCTCAAGATATCTACTGACTACAAAAAATTCGTTTGACAGGAAAGCAGCTGCAAAAACGTCGCTGTCGTCTGTCATTTCCGTAAAAATGATCTTTTTCAAAGTTTCTCGCATTCTGGCCGCCATCTTGCTCTCTTCACTTCCGACTACTAGAGGCTTGTTCAGGAGTACAACGCGCTGCATGAGCGCTTCATGTTGGCAATTGAGGGCTCTTTGCCTCTCCTGAACACCTAAGATGTAGTGCAGCGCTTCACTTGTTAAAGGGGAGGTAAATCTTCTGCGCCCCATGTTGTGTTGATAGACGCAAAGAAAGTGTTTTCTTTGCCACAGACATCGTTTATGCACGTTTAAATGTATTCTGCACGAATAAAATCCACTACTGTGTCATCCTTACTTGCCATTACTCGCACATACAGAGCGCTTGGGGCAAATAAAGCCCGTTCCAGTCCCAAAATGATGTTTCTGAGGGTTATTTTACGCATCGACGGCCAGTGCGGGATCGAAGACGCCATTTTGAAGTTGATGCAAAATCTTCTGAATCACGTCGGATTGGTGATTCACAGCGCTGCTCAGCGCTGAGTGAATCACGCCCCAAAATTGCCGTTCAGGAGTGAATCACATGCAGCGCTGAGCAGCGCTTTGAATTGCTGCGCCTCCTGAACAAGCCTGAGATATCTGCCTCTGCCTGGCCTTCGAGGTGGTGACGTCATAACTGCTCCCGCAGCCGATCGGTTAATCACACTGCGTGCACGCCGTGCATTGGTCGCATGAGTTGCACGAGAAACACGAGCACAGTGACTCGGGCCAAGGATACCTGTGGGTCGTTGCTTTTGGGAAGTTCTTGCCTTGGACCGAGGCTAGAAATCTTGCTGGGCTAGGTAGCGCCGCAACGCGGCTCAGGACAGGGCAGGACAGGGCAGGGCAGGGCAGGCCAGGGCAGGGCAGGACAGGGCAGGGCAGGGCAGGGCAGGGCAAAGTAAAGTAAACTCCTCGAGAACTTTTTGTGCGATTTGAAAACTTTCATGCGTGGACATGACCAAACAAGAAGAATTGTGGTGAAGTGAAAAATTCCATGAATGAATTCCTCAGTCACTGGAATCAGGGACTGATTATTTGCAATTGAATGTCTGGCAATGTACTCGTTAAACTCTGAGAGGAGAATTCTCTCTAAATGCCTCATCGGAGGGATAAAGTGACCTAGCTTGTTTATAATCTGATTTGCTGCCTTCCGTCTAGTTCGCTAAACGCCGTATCGCACGGGGCGATTTCACACGGTCCACAAAGACGCTCTCCAGGCCAGGCTCATTTTGTGAACCCGAGTCACGTGACTCTGGCACAGTACGCAATGATCCTTCGCATTACAACATTGTGCCAAAAATAGTTCGTTCTGATACTATTTTTTCTCCCCTTTTTACAAAAATTACTTAGATGTCAAAACTCGTTTCCAACACAAACATTTTATTTTATCGAATAAATACTTGTTTATTGTCTCAACAAAAGTAAGTTATGAGTTTCGTGCGAAATAGTCTTAGAACTACTTTAACGGCGTCAGTTAGGGAGCAGATCGGGTATCCCACAAGCCTCTCGTGTGACCCTCATTTGAATTTTTCGGACGAAATCCTTCCATCACGTGATATCAATTGTGCTAGAGACTGTTTCGCCGGCAGGCGAAGTCTCTAGTGAACTAGACTGGGCCAAGGTGCGTCATTTTGACAGCTGATCGCTGTCCGAGACGGTGGAGCGAGAGCATCAGTGGTGCTCTGCAATTGGGAGATATCTTTTTTTCGTGTAGAGTGCGTCAGAGTGTAACGTGTGAAAGCGTCTCGTGTAATACGTGCCAACTTTGTTGTCGACGTTAAAACTTCAGCCTTCAGCGCCTTCAAATGAGAAGCTGGTAGGCTAAATATCGGAAAATGTTACAACCTATTCAACAGGGTGTTTACGACGGTCATTGTGAATTTAGTCCCCTCTACTGCAGGTTTCAAGGTAATCAGCCTCTTGAAGTCTACATATAATTCACTGTGTGGAATTTCACGGATATTTGAAGATTTAGTCTTTTTCAGCTTTCAAGGTTGCTGTCGTATTGAATAACGTTGCTCGAAATACAAAACATTCGAGTACTCTTTCTTTATCTCTCTCACCCTCCCTCTTTCTCTCTCTCTGTGTCTCTCTTTCTCTCTCTCTGTGTCTCTCTTTCTCTCTCTCTCTCTCTCTCTCTCTCTCTCTCTCTCTCTTGTTCTCTCAAAAGAAGTCTAAAGAGAACGCACACTACTATTTACTATCGATCCTTTAAACATTTTGATGCTGATTTATTCCTTGACAATTTAAAACAAATGCCATTTCATGATGTCCTTAACTATTCTGACCCTGACATGGCCTTTCATTTCTGGTATGACCTATTTCTCCAAATTGTAGAAATACATGCTCCTATGAAACGGAAGAGAGTCAAGCATTTAAAACTCCCACCTTGGCTTACCAACGAATTCATGCAGGATATGAAAACGAGAGATAGACTTAAAAATATAATGATATCTCAGCTTAAAAGAAGCAAAGAAACCGTGTCAAGACTCTGGTTCGAAAAGAAAAAAACACCTTCATTTTCAAAGGCTAATTGAAAACGGCAATGACACATCAATGTTATGGCGCGGAATTAATACCTTCATACGAACTTCCAAAACAGTCTGCAACATACCTCCATCTATTAATGCTGAGCAATTCAACGAGCACTTCACGACAGTAGCTGACAAAATCCATGTAAAATCGACCAAACACACTCCCGGTCTATCAAGGGATATTGTTCAACGTTTTGAGGATTTTTTTTCATGAAAGACTTTCCCATGATGCTGCATTCCATATTCCTACTGTCACTTCACATGAGGTGATGCAATACATCTTTCAACTTTCATGCAAACGATCTACGGACCTCGATGGCATCAGTTCTCATTTACTAAAAATTTCGCTCCCCGCCATACTAGCTTCATTGACACACATTTATAACTTGTGTATAAGAAACAGTATCTTCCCGTCTCGTCTTCAGCAGACCATCGTCATTCCACTGCCTAAATCTAAGACTGCTTCAGTACCCGATGGTTACCATCCCATCTCAATTTTGCCTCTTATCTCCAAATCACTAGAAAAACACGTTCACAAACAATTTTTCTCGTATCTTGACCAATTTGACTTATTATATCAATTGCAATCCGGCTTTCGGATCACTCCTGCCAAACTGCTTTATCCTTCCTGGTGAATGACTGGCTATCAGCCATATATAACCGCGAACTGTCTGGTACCATTTTCTTGGACCTGAAAAAGGCATTTGACCTAGTTGACTACGAAACTCTCCTTGATAAACTCTCGATGTACTTGAAAAAAACAACATCAGTCTCCTTCTTCCGATCGTACTTGACGCATAGAAGCCAATGTGTCTATGTCGACGGATCGTATTCCTCGAGACGATTCGTAAAGTCAGGGGTTCCACAAGGCTCAATTTTAGGTCCATTGCTCTTCAGCTTGTATATCAATGATCTACCATTGAATATATCAAATGAAAGTATCAAATCCACTATGTTTGCAGATGACACCACTATCAGCGTAAGCGACAGAAGCACAAATCTCATCCAATGCACCCTGAACGTTACACTTGATCAAATAGAATGGTAATAAACCCATCAAAAACCAAGTGCATGATCCTAACTACAAGACAAAAACATCAACGACAACCCCTAACCATCAACCTTCTGCTAGAAAATGAAATTATTGAGCAAGTTTATGAACACAGAGTGCTAGGCATAATTGTTGATGAACAACTAACTTGGGAACAACATGTCAATTCCTTATGCAAAACTATTGCTAAGAACATTTTCCTGGTCTCCAAATTGAGGCATTTTGTCACCACCGATGCATGCGCAATGTTTTTTCACGCACACATAAATTCCTATATTAATTTTGCATCTGTTGTATGGGGTGGCTCTATGGCAGTGCACTTGAACAAGATTAAATCACTGTACAGACGAGCTGCCGAGCTTATCATTTCCGACTCAACATTGTCTACAGATGAAAAGATCAGAAATCTTGGCTTACTATCCTTCCAAAAACACCTCTTCCTCAATAAATGCATCCTTATGCACAAAATTGCTCATTCATGAGCACCGAAGTATCTTACTGATCTCTTCATTCGTCCCCAAACAAGCCATTCACTATCTCGCAATACTTTTATTCTACCACAACCTAGAGTAGACATTTTCAAAGGCAGTATGACATATTCAGGTGTTATGATATGGAATACACTCCCATTGCACCTAAGGAACAATACTTCCATGAAGTCTTTTAAAGCATCCATGCGTGATTATATATTCAGATGATCTCACTGCTGTCGTCTGTACATATGACACGTATTGCTTGAACTTCACGACTCACTGAGCTGACAGTTGTCAAAGGCATCTACTAAAATCTTTGTCATTGTTGATCATATTCTTCATATACCTTACCAATTGTTGTACATAGATTGGCTACTGTGTATTTTTTGTCTTAATTATCCATGTTTTCATATCTTTATGAGCAAGGACGATCTGTAAGATAGACATAAATGCCTAAAA
>JAWQFJ010016965.1:17500-22500 GCA_034096865.1 Theodoxus fluviatilis | reverse complement strand
TCCCATAAACGCAAGTCCGACGACAAGACGGAGGAGCATCAAACAAAGCACATGAACTAATCGTGTCGGTGAAGCATCGAACAAGTCGTAATGCTTAGCGCAGGTACATTTTTGCTTTTTTTCAGGCGGAACCTATTGTGATCTTTGTGTTCTTAAAGGCAAATTTTGTCCACAGAGTCACCTCTTGAAAACGAATCAAGCAGGGCTTTTCAATGTCTGAGCGATCATTCATGAGCTTTCAGCCATGCTTTTGCAGTTTCAAAATGAAGCTTCCCAACCTAACGCTATGTGACCTCGACTGAAGTCCGCCCGTAAACATGGGCAATAAAGTCGGCATGCCGACGCTCAAAGGAATGGAAACCTGAGTCGCCATACAGAAGTCGTGCAAGAAAGCCTCTATAAAAACTATTTTCGTGACCTTGATTTATCACAATATTAGAAATGCTAGTAAAAAATGCCGACCTGTACGGTCAGTCTACTCCAGTATCTCGTTTGTAACTACTGATAAATGCAGCATGCTTGGCGTTTGTGATTCACAGTTGTCTTGTGTGTGTGTGTGTGTGTGTGTGTGTGTGTGTGTGTGAGTGTGTATGTGTGTATATGTTTGTGTATATGTGTGTATGTGTATGTGTGTGTATGTGTTAGTGTGTGTATATGTGTGTACGTGTGTGTGTGTGTGTGTGTGTGTACGTGTGTGTATACGTGTGTGCGTGTGTGCGCGTGTGTGTACGTGTGCGTGTGTGTGTGTACGTGTGTGTGTGTACGTGCGTGTGTACGGGTGTACGTGTGTGTGCGTGTACATGTGTGTGTGTGTGTGTGTGTCCAAGCTCCGACTGTGAAGGGAAGAACTGACTGATATCACTGATTCTCTATCTTACTGACTTCTTAGGTTGTCCCTTGCTTCAAGGATGACCGGTTCGCTCCCATCCCTATGAGTTCTTTGATGGCTCTGCAGACCCAGCCTGGAGCGGCTGTCGCCGTTCTGTGTCGCCGCTCAGGGCTGCTGCACGATGCTGGCGATGCTCCTCCTCCAGTCCTGCAGATGCTCGACCAGTTTGATACGACACTATCTCAGATCTTCATTCAGATTGTCTCTATAGCGCTTGCGCGGTGGATCAACTTTCCCTTTTGCACGAGCTAGTTTGCTGAAGAATGACTGCAACGGGATGCGGTTGTTACTCATCTTAATGAGGTGACCCAACCTCCTGAGCAGGGACAGTGCAAAGGCGCCCACTATTGAGGTGACCCAACCTCCTGAGCAGGGACAGTGCAAAGGCGCCCACTATTGAGGTGACCCAACCTCCTGAGCAGGGACAGTGCAAAGACGCCCTCTATTGAGGTGACCCAACCTCCTGAGCAGGGACAGTGCAAAGACGCCCTCTATTGAGGCGATGCAGCTTACCGACTTACAGATCAACTAAATGGCTGATTGACTGACTCACTGATGATTAACCGACCGACCGACCCACCCACCTACTCACTATCTTAATGACTGGTTGGCTGGCTGATTTACAGACTCTATATAGTTGGCTGGTTGATTTTTCTACAGACTCATTGATAATCTGACAGACTGAGTGACTGGCTAAATGGCAGGCAAGCTAACTGAATAGGTGACTGACTGACTGGCTAACTGAAAAATGACTGGCTGGCTGGCTGACTGATTGACTGCCTTACTGAATACGTGACTGACACACTAACTGACTGAAACACTGACTGACTGGCTGGCTGGCTGGCTGGCTGGCTGGCTGACTGACTGGCTGGCTGGCTGGCTGGCTGGCTGACTGACTGACTGACTGGCTGGCTGGCTGGCTGGCTGGCTGGCCGCGCGCCTGACAGCCGTCCACCAATTAAGATTGAAACTGATCTACAGAATTTGAGAGAGAGCAATGTGTGGGACGATCTGGAGGTGGTAGGGAAGAGATATTAAGAAATGACAGTAGACGACAGGCACAGAGAGATGAGTATATTTGAGAGGGTTAATTGCCGAGGACACACAGAGACAATGACATTAAAACAGCGGGGGAAAATATAACGTGAGAACGGTGAAGTGTAAAGAATTAAACGATCACCAAAGCAATCGGAAGGGGAAGGAGCAATAGAGAAGGAGGTAGTATCAGTGAAGTAGTGGTGGTGGTGGTGATGGTGGTGGTGCCTGATGATGGTGGTCGTGGTGGTAATAGTAGTCATAAATGAAGAAATGCTGTTGGCGGACTTGCACCCGCGACTACAGGAGTGCAATGTCTGCTGTGCTGTATGTAACCTTCTGTACTTCTTTTGGGAAGAGACAATGCCGTGATCAAGATTGCAACTCGAGAATGCTTTTGGTAGTTCACGCTGTATCCGCCAGCTGTAAAGTGGGTCTCTCAACCACTGAAGTAAAGCCCAGACAGGAATTTTCACACTCTAGCTATCACACTTAAGACACAGAAGATGTGCTGTTTGTACAGCACTTATGTGAAAGCGTCACCAAAAAATCGTTCTGACCTCGTCCATCTAGTATTGCTGAAAGCTAAGGCGCGTTTCCCAGACTACGATTTCCTAGTCAAAAGGTATCGAAAAGGAGTTTCCGGATGTTTTTTGTTTATTGGTGGTGATGGTGGTGTTGGTGGTGATGGTGGTGGTGGTGATGGTGGTTGTTTGTTTTGTTTTTTGTCTTTTTGGTGATCGCTGTAACTATACAGGAGTTGGTAAAATACTTGGGACGAAAAAGCATGCGGTGTTAGATGTTGGAAACAAATTTATGATTACAAGAACTGACTGATTGAACGTTGCGTATGACTACAGCAATCACTTACACAAAGGAAATGCCGTTTATTCCCTTTGGCCAGCATATCATAGTTCTAGGTAACGCGCCAGTCCTAACGCCTACGGCAGCTCAGATCAAAGCCAGCAGTCTCGGGTCTTCTCGCCTGCAGATTAAGTTTACATCCCCCTGGCTTTATGGAGTGCACGCTCGACAAGAGGCAACCAATCCCGTGACACATTGTCACCTCCTGAAGAGGACTGCCAAGTGGCAAAAGCTTTGCCCGGTAAGCCTATGAAAATTCATTTCCCGCATAACATTTATCCACGTGTTCTGAAAGCGATCTCGCCCTGACCTCTCAACCCCACTCCCCTGCTTACCATGGCTTTCCCCCCGAAAGTAGTTCTCGGCGTTCTTGCACCGTGGGCGAGGCACTGTTACCGGGACATTTGAGAAAAACTGGAGGTCTAGTACTCTCAAACGTCGACACCGCCTGACTCCCTTCTCTCGCGTGGTTCAAAACGGGAAGAAATTATGGTAAGCAAAACTATGTTCAAATGCTCTAACAGAAAAAGAGTTAAAGCTGGCGGAGGTAATCGTCCTTATCAGATAGGTCATGGCGCCTCTACGCAAATTAGAATAAACCTAATCACTTCCCTTTAAATGCCCACGTCAATACAATTCAAACATTCTCTCGGTTTGAAATCATGACGGACATCAAATGTTGAGGCAGTTAACGCCCAAACAGTGTATGCCTGAGACGGTGTTGCTGATGAAAAAGAAAGAAAAGTATCGAAAAATTCAGTAATTGTTGACTGGCATCTATCCGTACATTAAAAGATGTCCCACTCAATGTGCTTTTACTCGTGTCTACCTGTCAGTATCACAGTAAATAAAATATGTTGAAGCTGAACAACTTAAAGTACAGGCCTTCTTCCTATGTATTTGAGCCGAACGTGCGATTTTCTTTAGTAAGCAGTCAAAAACGCCTCCGGGGGCATGAAGACAGATTATTCAAATCCAACATGGCGTTCAAACTCTCCTGGAGGATCGAGTCCAAATCACGCGCAACATCACTGGATGTAGGGAAGCTCCCATGTAAAGCAACATCACTGGATGTAGGGAAACCCCCATGTAAAGCAACATCACTGCATGTAGGGAAACCCCCATGTAAAGCAACATCACTGGATGTAGGGAAACCCCCATGTAAAGCAACATCACTGCATGTAGGGAAACCCCCATGTAAAGCAACATCACTGGATGTAGGGAAACCCCCATGTAAAGCAACATCACTGCATGTAGGGAAACCCCCATGTAAAGCAACATCACTGGATGTAGGGAAACCCCCATGTAAAGCAACATCACTGCATGTAGGGAAACCCCCATGTAAAGCAACATCACTGGATGTAGGGAAACCCCCATGTAAAGCAACATCACTGCATGTAGGGAAACCCCCATGTAAAGCAACATCACTGGATGTAGGGAAACCCCCATGTAAAGCAACATCACTGCATGTAGGGAAAACCCCATGTAAAGCAACATCACTGGATGTAGGGAAACCCCCATGTAAAGCAACATCACTGAATGTAGGGAAACCCCCATGTAAATCAACATCACTGGATGTAGGGAAACCCCCATGTAAAGCAACATCACTGCATGTAGGGAAACCCCCATGTAAAGCAACATCACTGGATGTAGGGAAACCCCCATGTAAAGCAACATCACTGCATGTAGGGAAACCCCCATGTAAAGCAACATCACTGCATGTAGGGAAACCCCCATGTAAAGCAACATCACTGGATGTAGGGAAACCCCCCATAAAGCAACATCACTGGATGTAGGCAAACCCCCATGTAAAGCAACATCACTGGATGTAGGGAAACCCCCATGTAAAGCAACATCACTGGATGTAGGGAAACCCCCATGTAAAGCAACATCACTGCATGTAGGGAAACCCCCATGTAAAGCAACATCACTGGATGTAGGCAAACCCCCATGTAAAGCAACATCACTGCATGTAGGGAAAACCCCATGTAAAGCAACATCACTGGATGTAGGGAAACCCCCATGTAAAGCAACATCACTGAATGTAGGGAAACCCCCATGTAAAGCAACATCACTGGATGTAGGGAAACCCCCATGTAAAGCAACATCACTGGATGTAGGGAAACCCCCATGTAAAGCAGCATCACTGGATGTAGGGAAACCCCCATGTAAAGCAACATCACTGCATGTAGGGAAACCCCCCATAAATCAA
>JAWQFJ010016965.1:0-12500 GCA_034096865.1 Theodoxus fluviatilis | reverse complement strand
GACGAGGGGTTAGAGCGCTTGACCTGCTGTCATTTGATTCGACTTGTGGGTGCGGCGTTCGAAGCTGCGCCGAGTTGCATTCTTGAGCTAGGTACATGTACTTAACTCACATTGATGCTCCCCATCTAGGAGTGAAATTGGATACCTGTGAGAGGTGAGCTGGAAAATTGTGAAAGTTAACTTAGGTGCGTTCATTCGCAGTCTGGTGGCGTGCTACCTGAGGAGTTGAGATGGGTTGTAGTGGTGGAGTTGAGATGGGTTGTAGTGGTGGAGTTGAGATGGGTTGTAGTGGGGAGTTGAGATGGGTTGCAGTGGTGGAGTTGGGATGGGTTGTAGTGGTGGAGTTGAGATGGGTTGTAGTGGTGGAGTTGAGATGGGTTGTAGTGGTGGAGTTGAGATGGGTTGCAGTGGTGGAGTTGGGATGGGTTGCAGTGGTGGAGTTGGGATGGGTTGTAGTGGTGGAGTTGAGATGGGTTGTAGTGGTGGAGTTGAGATGGGTTGTAGTGGTGGAGTTGAGACGGGTTGTAGTGGTGTAGTTGGAATGGGTTGTAGTGGTGGAGTTGAGATGGGTTGTAGTGGGGAGTTGAGATGGGTTGCAGTGGTGGAGTTGAGATGGGTTGCAGTGGTGGACATGGGATGGGTTGTAGTGGTGGAGTTGAGATGGGTTGTAGTGGGGAGTTGGGATGGGTTGCAGTGGTGGAGTTGAGATGGGTTGCAGTGGTGGAGATGGGATGGGTTGTAGTGGTGGAGTTGAGATGGGTTGCAGTGGTGGAGTTGGGATGGGTTGCAGTGGTGGAGTTGGGATGGGTTGCAGTGGTGGAGTTGGGATGGGTTGCAGTGGTGGAGTTGGGATGGGTTGCAGTGGTGGAGTTGGGATGGGTTGCAGTGGTGGAGTTGGGATGGGTTGCAGTGGTGGAGTTGGGATGGGTTGTAGTGGTGGAGTTGAGATGGGTTGCAGTGGTGGAGTTGAGATGGGTTGCAGTGGTGGAGTTGAGATGGGTTGCAGTGGTGGAGTTGGGATGGGTTGCAGTGGTGGAGTTGAGATGGGTTGTAGTGGTGGAGTTGAGATGGGTTGTAGTGGTGGAGTTGAGATGGGTTGCAGTGGTGGAGTTGAGATGGGTTGCAGTGGTGGAGTTGAGATGGGTTGCAGTGGTGGAGTTGAGATGGATTGCAGTGGTGGAGCTGAGATGGGTTGCAGTGGTGGAGTTGAGATGGGTTGCAGTGGTGGAGTTGAGATGGGTTGTAGTGGTGGAGTTGAGATGGGTTGCAGTGGTGGAGATGGGATGGGTTGTAGTGGTGGAGTTGGGATGGGTTGTAGTGGTGGAGTTGAGATGGGTTGCAGTGGTGGAGTTGAGATGGGTTGCAGTGGTGGAGTTGGGATGGGTTGCAGTGGTGGAGTTGAGATGGGTTGCAGTGGTGGAGTTGAGATGGGTTGTAGTGGTGGAGTTGAGATGGGTTGTAGTGGTGGAGTTGGGATGGGTTGTAGTGGTGGAGTTGAGATGGGTTGTAGTGGTGGAGTTGAGATGGGTTGTAGTGGTGGAGTTGAGATGGGTTGTAGTGGTGGAGTTGAGATGGGTTGTAGTGGTGGAGTTGAGATGGGTTGTAGTGGTGGAGTTGAGATGGGTTGTAGTGGTGGAGTTGTGATGGGTTGTAGTGGTGGAGTTGGGATGGGTTGTAGTGGTGGAGTTGAGATGGGTTGTAGTGGTGGAGTTGAGATGGGTTGCAGTGGTGGAGTTGAGATGGGTTGCAGTGGTGGAGATGGGATGGGTTGTAGTGGTGGAGTTGAGATGGGTTGTAGTGGTGGAGTTGAGATGGGTTGCAGTGGTGGAGAGAGCAGCCCCATGACCAGGGAGTAAACGTGTGCTGTTTATTAGCACCCCCATAGCAGGTGAAGACTCGTAAAATACAAGCTAGCACATTTACCTTTTACCTTTACCTATTATTGATGCCTCTGTATTGGCAAAGCAACTCCATCACACATCGCCACTCCACCCAAGAAACAACAAAAACAGCAACGTCAACGACATAGGCGTGCATTCCAATCCCCCCCCCCCGAAGAAAGGAAAGAGACCCTATGGGCATGGGTAATAGTTATAATCTCTTTTTCTTTTTGGGGGGGCCTCTGGTATGATTGTTTCATGGAGTCTGTTGTTTTCCAACACTCTCGGTATTTTTCTAGTTATATTGAATAGACAAGGGTTGAGGGCGGATATGACGTTATCTGTGTGCGTGTTTATGTGTGTTTGCGTGTGCGTGCAGGTATGTGTGTGCGTGCATGTGTGTGTACATGCGTCCGTGCGTGCATGCGTATGTGTGCGGTTGTGTGTGAATGCGTGTATGTGTGTTGTGTTAGATCGTCGCAAATGTGTGTACGTGCATGTGCTAACCTGGCTTTGAAGGTGTGCATGCACGCATTCATGTTTGTGCTTATTTGTATATGTGCGGTTTTATTTTTGTGTGTTTGTGTGTGCGCACGCGTGGATGTATATATGATTTTCTGTCTTCTTTGTCTCCTTCACATCTCATTCACGCACGATCTGACACGCACACGAAGTCTCAAAATGTTAAATAGCAAAAATTCACATGCATCTGCATATTATGCGAGACCTAAGCTCCTGCAAGCATTCCGATGAATGAGGAGTGACAGAAATTACTCTTGACGTGAGGCGCTACCCCTGTCTGCCAGGACGCCCTCTCGGGGAATGAGACTGGAAGAAGAAAACTGGAGGAAGAAGACTGGACGAAAAAAACTGGAGTGGAGGAAGGAGACTGGAGGGAGACTGGAGGAAAGAGATTGGAGTGGAGGAAGGAGATTGGAGGAAGGAGATTGGAGGAAGGAGACTGGAGGAAGGAGACTGGAGGAAGGAGACTGGAGGAGGAGACTGGAGGAAGGAGATTGGAGGAAGGAGACTGGAGGAAGGAGACTGGAGGAAGGAGACTGGAGGAAGGAGACTGGAAGAAGGAGACTGGAGGAAGGAGACTGGAGGAAGGAGACTGGAGGAGGAAGGAGACTGGAGGAAGGAGATTGGAGGAAGGAGACTGGAGGAAGGAGACTGGAGGAAGGAGACTGGAGGAAGGAGACTGGAGGAGGGAGACTGGAAGAAGGAGACTGGAGGAAGGAGACTGGAGGAAGGAGACTGGAGGAAGGAGACTGGAGGAAGGAGACTGGAGGAAGGAGACTGGAGGAAGGAGACTGGAGGAAAGAGACTGGAGGAAGGAGACTGGAGGAAGGAGACTGGAGGAAGGAGACTGGAGGAAGGAGACTGAAGGAAAGAGACTGGAGGAAGGAGACTGGAGGAGGGAGACTGGAGGAAGGAGACTGGAGGAAGGAGACTGGAGGAAGGAGACTGGAGGAGGGAGACTGGAGGAGGGAGACTGGAGGAAGGAGACTGGAGGAAGGAGACTGGAGGAGGGAGACTGGAGGAAGACTGGAGGGAGACTGGAGGAAGGAGACTGGAGGAGGGAGACTGGAGGAAGGAGACTGGAGGGAGACCGGAGGGAGACTGGAGGAAGGAGACTGGAGGAAGGAGACTGGAGGAAGGAGACTGGAGGGAGACCGGAGGGAGACTGGAGGAAGGAGACTGGAGGAGGGAGACTGGAGGAAGGAGACTGGAGGGAGACCGGAGGGAGACTGGAGGAAGGAGACTGGAGGAGGGAGACTGGAGGAAGGAGACTGGAGGGAGACTGGAGGAAGGAGACTGGAGGAAGGAGACTGGAGGAAGGAGACTGGATTAAGGAAACTGGAGGAGGGAGACTGGAGGAAGGAGACTGGAGGAAGGAGACTGGAGGAAGGAGACTGGAGGAAGGAGACTGGAGGAAGGAGACTGGAGGAAGGAGACTGGAGGAAGGAGACTGGAGGAAGAAGACTGGAGGAAGGAGACTGGAGTGGAGGAGGGAGACTGGAGGAAGGAGACTGGAGGAAGGAGACTGGAGGAAGGAGACTGGAGGAAGGAGACTGGAGGAAGGAGACTGGAGGAAGGAGACTGGAGGAAGGAGACTGGAGGAAGTAGACTGGAGGAAGGAGACTGGAGGAAGGAGACTGGAGGAAGGAGACTGGAGGAAGGAGACTGGAGGAAGGAGACTGGAGGAAGGAGACTGGAGGAAGGAGACTGGAGGAAGGAGACTGATAGAAGGAGACTGGAGGAAGGAGACTGGAGGAAGGAGACTGGAGGAAGGAGACTGGAGGAAGGAGACTGGAGGAAGGAGACTGGAGGAAGGAGACTGGAGGAAGGAGACTGGAGGAAGGAGACTGGAGGAGGGAGACTGGAGGAGGGAGACTGGAGGAAGGAGACTGGAGGAAGGAGACTGGAGTGGAGGAGACTGGAGGAAGGAGACTGGAGGAGGGAGACTGGAGGAAGGAGACTGGAGGAAGGAGACTGGAGTGGAGGAGGGAGACTGGAGGAAGGAGACTGGAGGAAGGAGACTGGAGGAAGGAGACTGGAGGAAGGAGACTGGAGTGGAGGAGGGAGACTGGAGGAAGGAGACTGGAGGAAGGAGACTGGAGGAAGGAGACTGGAGTGGAGGAGGGAGACTGGAGGAAGGAGACTGGAGGAAGGAGACTGGAGGAAGGAGACTGGAGGAAGGAGACTGGAGGAAGGAGACTGGAGGAAGGAGACTGGAGGAAGGAGACTGGAGGAAGGAGACTGGAGGAGGGAGACTGGAGGAAGGAGACTGGAGGAAGGAGACTGGAGTGGAGGAGACTGGAGGAAGGAGACTGGAGGAGGGAGACTGGAGGAAGGAGACTGGAGGAAGGAGACTGGAGGAAGGAGACTGGAGGAGGGAGACTGGAGGAAGGAGACTGGAGGAGGGAGACTGGAGGAAGGAGACTGAAGGAAAGAGACTGGAGGAAGGAGACTGGAGGAGGGAGACTGGAGGAAGGAGACTGGAGGAGGGAGACTGGAGGAAGGAGACTGGAGGAAGGAGACTGGAGGAAGGAGACTGAAGGAAAGAGACTGGAGGAAGGAGACTGGAGGAGGGAGACTGGAGGAAGGAGACTGGAGGAGGGAGACTGGAGGAAGGAGACTGGAGGAAGGAGACTGGAGGAGGGAGACTGGAGGAAGGAGACTGGAGGAAGGAGACTGGAGGAAGGAGACTGGAGGAAGGAGACTGGAGGAAGGAGACTGGAGGAAGGAGACTGGAGTGGAGGAAGGAGACTGGAGGAAGGAGACTGGAGGAAGGAGACTGGAGTGGAGGAGGGAGACTGGAGGAAGGAGACTGGAGGGAGACTGGAGGGAGACTGGAGGATGGAGACTGGAGGAAGGAGACTGGAGGAAGGAGACTGGAGGAAGGAGACTGGAGGAAGGAGACTGGAGGAGGGAGACTGGAGGAAGGAGACTGGAGGACGGAGACTGGAGGAAGGAGACTGGAGGAAGGAGACTGGAGGAAGGAGACTGGAGGAAGGAGACTGGAGTGGAGGAGGGAGACTGGAGGAAGGAGACTGGAGGAAGGAGACTGGAGGAAGGAGACTGGAGGAAGTAGACTGGAGGAAGGAGACTGGAGGAAGGAGACTGGAGGAAGGAGACTGGAGGAAGGAGACTGGAGGACGGAGACTGGAGGAGGGAGACTGGAGGAAGGAGACTGGAGGAAGGAGACTGGAGGAAGGAGCCTGGAGAAAGGAGACTGGAGGAAGGAGACTGGAGGAAGGAGACTGGAGGAAGGAGACTGGAGGAAGGAGACTGGAGGAAGGAGACCGGAGGAAGGAGACTGGAGGAAGGAGACTGGAGGAAGGAGACTGAAGGAAGGAGACTGGAGGAAGGAGACTGGAGGAAGGAGACTGGAGGAAGGAGATTGGAGGAAGGAGATTGGAGGAAGGAGACTGGAGGAAGGAGACTGGAGGATGGAGACTGGAGGAAGGAGACTGGAGGAGGGAGACTGGAGGAAGGAGACTGGAGGAAGGAGACTGGAGTCGAGGAAGGAGACTGGAGGAGGGAGACTGGAGGAAGGAGACTGGAGGAAGGAGATTGGAGGAAGGAGACTGGAGGAAGGAGACTGGAGGAAGGAGACTGGAGGAAGGAGACTGGAGGAAGGAGACTGGAGGAAGGAGACTGGAGGAAGGAGACTGGAGGAAGGAGACTGGAGGAGGAGACTGGAGGAAGGAGACTGGAGGAAGGAGACTGGAGGATGGAGACTGGAGGAAGGAGACTGGAGGAAGGAGACTGGAGGAAGGAGACTGGAGGAAGGAGACTGGAGGAAGGAGACTGGAGGAAGGAGACTGGAGGAAGGAGACTGGAGGAGGGAGACTGGAGGAGGGAGACTGGAGGAGGGAGACTGGAGGAAGGAGACTGGAGGAAGGAGACTGGAGTGGAGGAGGGAGACTGGAGGAAGGAGACTGGAGGAAGGAGACTGGAGGAAGGAGACTGGAGGAAGGAGACTGGAGGAAGGAGACTGGAGGAAGGAGACTGGAGGAAGGAGACTGGAGGAAGAAGACTGGAGGAAGGAGACTGGAGTGGAGGAGGGAGACTGGAGGAAGGAGACTGGAGGAAGGAGACTGGAGGAAGGAGACTGGAGGAAGGAGACTGGAGGAAGGAGACTGGAGGAAGGAGACTGGAGGAAGGAGACTGGAGGAAGTAGACTGGAGGAAGGAGACTGGAGGAAGGAGACTGGAGGAAGGAGACTGGAGGAAGGAGACTGGAGGAAGGAGACTGGAGGAAGGAGACTGGAGGAAGGAGACTGGAGGAAGGAGACTGATAGAAGGAGACTGGAGGAAGGAGACTGGAGGAAGGAGACTGGAGGAAGGAGACTGGAGGAAGGAGACTGGAGGAAGGAGACTGGAGGAAGGAGACTGGAGGAAGGAGACTGGAGGAGGGAGACTGGAGGAGGGAGACTGGAGGAAGGAGACTGGAGGAAGGAGACTGGAGTGGAGGAGACTGGAGGAAGGAGACTGGAGGAGGGAGACTGGAGGAAGGAGACTGGAGGAAGGAGACTGGAGTGGAGGAGGGAGACTGGAGGAAGGAGACTGGAGGAAGGAGACTGGAGGAAGGAGACTGGAGGAAGGAGACTGGAGGAAGGAGACTGGAGTGGAGGAGGGAGACTGGAGGAAGGAGACTGGAGGAAGGAGACTGGAGGAAGGAGACTGGAGTGGAGGAGGGAGACTGGAGGAAGGAGACTGGAGGAAGGAGACTGGAGGAAGGAGACTGGAGGAAGGAGACTGGAGGAAGGAGACTGGAGGAAGGAGACTGGAGGAAGGAGACTGGAGGAAGGAGACTGGAGGAGGGAGACTGGAGGAAGGAGACTGGAGGAAGGAGACTGGAGTGGAGGAGACTGGAGGAAGGAGACTGGAGGAGGGAGACTGGAGGAAGGAGACTGGAGGAAGGAGACTGGAGGAAGGAGACTGGAGGAGGGAGACTGGAGGAAGGAGACTGGAGGAGGGAGACTGGAGGAAGGAGACTGAAGGAAAGAGACTGGAGGAAGGAGACTGGAGGAGGGAGACTGGAGGAAGGAGACTGGAGGAGGGAGACTGGAGGAAGGAGACTGGAGGAAGGAGACTGGAGGAAGGAGACTGAAGGAAAGAGACTGGAGGAAGGAGACTGGAGGAGGGAGACTGGAGGAAGGAGACTGGAGGAGGAGACTGGAGGAAGGAGACTGGAGGAAGGAGACTGGAGGAGGGAGACTGGAGGAAGGAGACTGGAGGAAGGAGACTGGAGGAAGGAGACTGGAGGAAGGAGACTGGAGGAAGGAGACTGGAGGAAGGAGACTGGAGTGGAGGAAGGAGACTGGAGGAAGGAGACTGGAGGAAGGAGACTGGAGTGGAGGAGGGAGACTGGAGGAAGGAGACTGGAGGGAGACTGGAGGGAGACTGGAGGATGGAGACTGGAGGAAGGAGACTGGAGGAAGGAGACTGGAGGAAGGAGACTGGAGGAAGGAGACTGGAGGAGGGAGACTGGAGGAAGGAGACTGGAGGACGGAGACTGGAGGAAGGAGACTGGAGGAAGGAGACTGGAGGAAGGAGACTGGAGGAAGGAGACTGGAGTGGAGGAGGGAGACTGGAGGAAGGAGACTGGAGGAAGGAGACTGGAGGAAGGAGACTGGAGGAAGTAGACTGGAGGAAGGAGACTGGAGGAAGGAGACTGGAGGAAGGAGACTGGAGGAAGGAGACTGGAGGACGGAGACTGGAGGAGGGAGACTGGAGGAAGGAGACTGGAGGAAGGAGACTGGAGGAAGGAGCCTGGAGAAAGGAGACTGGAGGAAGGAGACTGGAGGAAGGAGACTGGAGGAAGGAGACTGGAGGAAGGAGACTGGAGGAAGGAGACCGGAGGAAGGAGACTGGAGGAAGGAGACTGGAGGAAGGAGACTGAAGGAAGGAGACTGGAGGAAGGAGACTGGAGGAAGGAGACTGGAGGAAGGAGATTGGAGGAAGGAGATTGGAGGAAGGAGACTGGAGGAAGGAGACTGGAGGATGGAGACTGGAGGAAGGAGACTGGAGGAGGGAGACTGGAGGAAGGAGACTGGAGGAAGGAGACTGGAGTCGAGGAAGGAGACTGGAGGAGGGAGACTGGAGGAAGGAGACTGGAGGAAGGAGATTGGAGGAAGGAGACTGGAGGAAGGAGACTGGAGGAAGGAGACTGGAGGAAGGAGACTGGAGGAAGGAGACTGGAGGAAGGAGACTGGAGGAAGGAGACTGGAGGAAGGAGACTGGAGGCAGGAGACTGGAGGAAGGAGACTGGAGGAAGGAGACTGGAGGATGGAGACTGGAGGAAGGAGACTGGAGGAAGGAGACTGGAGGAAGGAGACTGGAGGAAGGAGACTGGAGGAAGGAGACTGGATTAAGGAAACTGGAGGAAGGAGACTGGAGGAAGAAGACTGGAGGAAGGAGACTGGAGTGGAGGAGGGAGACTGGAGGAAGGAGCCTGGAGGAAGGAGACTGGAGGAAGGAGACTGGAGGAAGGAGACTGGAGGAAGGAGACTGGAGGGAGACTGGAGGAAGGAGACTGGAGGAAGGAGACTGGAGTGGAGGAGGGAGACTGGAGGAAGGAGCCTGGAGGAAGGAGACTGGAGGAAGGAGACTGGAGGAAGGAGACTGGAGGAAGGAGACTGGAGGAAGGAGACTGGAGGAAGGAGACTGGAGGAAGGAGACTGGAGGAAGGAGACTGGAGGAAGGAGACTGGAGGAAGGAGACTGGAGTGGAGGAGGGAGACTGGAGGACGGAGACTGGAGGAAGGAGACTGGAGGAGGAAGACTGGAGGAAGGAGACTGGAGGAAGGAGACTGGAGGAGGGAGACTGGAGGATGGAGACTGGAGGAAGGAGATTGGAGGAAGGAGACTGGAGGAAGGAGACTGGAGGATGGAGACTGGAGGAAGGAGACTGAAGGAAGGAGACTGGAGGTGGGAGACTGGAGGAAGGAGACTGAAGGAAGGAGACTGGAGGTGGGAGACTGGAGGAAGGAGACTGGATTAAGGAAACTGGAGGAAGGAGACTGGAGGAAGAAGACTGGAGGAAGGAGACTGGAGTGGAGGAGGGAGACTGGAGGAAGGAGCCTGGAGGAAGGAGACTGGAGGAAGGAGACTGGAGGAAGGAGACTGGAGGAAGGAGACTGGAGGAGGGAGACTGGAGGAAGGAGACTGGAGGAAGGAGACTGGAGGGAGGAGACTGGAGGAAGGAGACTGGAGGAAGGAGACTGGAGGAAGGAGACTGAAGTGGAGGAGACTGGAGTGGAGGAGGGAGACTGGAGGAAGGAGACTGGAGGAAGGAGACTGGAGGGAGGAGACTGGAGGAAGGAGACTGGAGGAAGGAGACTGGAGGAAGGAGACTGGAGGAAGGAGACTGGAGGAAGGAGACTGGAGTGGAGGAGGGAGACTGGAGGAAGGAGACTGGAGGAAGGAGACTGGAGGGAGGAGACTGGAGGAAGGAGACTGGAGGAAGGAGACTGGAGGAAGGAGACTGGAGTGGAGGAAAGAGACTGGAGGAAGGAGACTGGAGGAAGGAGACTGGAGGAAGGAGACTGGAGGAAGGAGACTGGAGGAAGGAGACTGGAGGAGGGAGACTGGAGGAAGGAGACTGGAGGAAGGAGACTGGAGGAAGGAAACTCGAGTGCTGCAGCACGAAGACGTGTCCTCCAATGCACCTTCTCACTTTCTAGTGGAGGACAGGATAACAGGAGCGAGGTGGCTGCTGGGTGGGTAAAGATCGATCGGATGCTTCTGCTGATGACATGACAATGCGGGGACTCTGCCACTGACTGCCACCTTTTTCAAGTACCTGCAGGACAATACTATCGAGGTCACAAGACACCAATACTGCAGACAGGAAGCTTTTAGATGAGGGATGTCCTCCTGTACCCACCCCCATGTCCACCTTTTCACCCTACCCGACCCCTACCTCATCCCACTCCAACCCCACCGCAAGTCGTGCAATTTACTGAACGGGCAGAGTTATCTCAATGTGTCTTCAGTGGGAAGTCATGCGGCAAAGACATTTGAATGTGAATATACATTAAAACGGAGGTTAATATATGCTGCGTAAAATTGTGAGATATTTTTATTTCTAAAAACTTCAAAGTGGAGTCTACACATGACTTTTCAAATGTTTGTCTTTATTACTTTATTCAGCACACAACTGACATTATACCAAAGGAACACAACTTGTTTTGCTGATGGGCGGACACAAGTGTGCGATAATTGAGAAGGGGATTACGCTCGTGGACATGTGTCTATCCGAGGCTTATTTGCACAATAAAGACTTTGACTTCATTTAGCTTGACATCAACTGTGTAAAATTACAGCACATACTACAGATATATAAAGACTGCATGAAAAAGTCTCTCAGCGCCTGTCACATCGACCACTGTCAGCGATATACTCTCTCTGCTGATCGCGAGGCCTGGAGACATACCATCCACCAGGCTGTCTCCTCCTTCGAAAACAACCACAGGGTCAACCTCAAAGACAAAAAGAAAAGAATGAATAACCTTGAAATGTCAGCACCCAACCCAGACGAGACCTTCAGCTGCAGCCCGTGCGGCCAGATCTGCCTACTTCATACTGGACTTGTCAGCCTCCAGCGAACCTGCAACCGTCGCGGACAACGCCCTTCCTAAACTAATCTTCGTTCGCAAGGGCGATCGAGCCGCGATGAAGAATACAGGAGTCACATGAAAAATATATTCATTTTGTCTTGAAATACTTTCCTCTCCTTTAATTTTTTTAAAACTGTAGCCTACTTTTCTATCGAACGTTCACAACGAGTCTAATTTTGACGCCCATACGTTAGTTATTTCATGGCTTCTCCGGATCATTAGCATACAACGTGTGGCTATGGCCGTCCGCTAATCCTCTCCTCAAGCCAGTGCGTTGGCCACCGGGCTTTCAGTGCCCCACATCGTTACTCCAGTCAGGGGCTGTCAAAACTAGCAGTGGCGCATTACCCAGGTCTTTGATCTGCTTGTCAAAGGGAATCGGAGAGGATGTGTGTGTGTGTGTGTGTGTGTGTGTGTGTGTGTGTGTGTGTGTGTGTGTGTGTGTGTGTGTGTGTGTGCGTGTATTTGTGCGTGTGTGCGTTCATGCAGCGCGCGCGCGTGTGTGTGTGTGTTTGCGCGCGCGCGCGCGTGCGTGTGTCTGCCTCTGTGTGTGTGTGTGTTTGTGTGTGTGCGTGCATGCGTGCATGCGTGCATGCGTGCGTGCGTGGGTGTGTGTGTTTAAAACGTGATCGCTCTAATCATACGCAACGTACAATCAATCAGATCTGACAAGAAGACCCAGAGATAGACCACCGCGGAAAAAGGTCACTGAAGCCACCACAGAAACCGCCAAAGCTGCCCAAAAGCGCGTAGCTTTAAATCGTGCGTCTGAAAGCAGTGCATCTGGGATTGTCTGAAAACCGCGCATTCGTAAATGTATGACAAGAAGGGCAAAGCCCATACGACTCACATGCTTGACCTTGACCTTTACATGACCTTGACCTTTACATGACATTGACCTTTACATGACCTTGACCTTCAGGTGACCTTCAAGGTCAAGGTCAAACAACTAAACCTAGCAATGACATCATACACTAAGAAATGCTTTACACATTTTTCCTACCAAAATACATGTGACCTTGACCCAAGGTCAAGGTCATCCAAGGTCATGCAACACAAAGCTGTTAATTCAAGACATAGGAAGCACAATGGTGCTTATTGGCACTTTCTACCATGAGATATGGTCACTTTTAGTGGTTCACTACCCCATTTTGGTCACATTTCATAAGGGTCAAAGTGACCTTGACCTTCATGATATGTGACCAAATGTGTCTCATGATAAAAGTATAACATGTGTACTACAATGTTATGAAGTTTGGAAGAGTTATCTTCCATAGTTCAGGGTCAAGGTCACTTCAAAATATGTATACAATCCAAATTTAAAGAGCTCCTGTGACCTTGACCTTAAAGCAAGGTCAAGTCACTATGTATGTTTCTGTACGCCTTGTCATTCTACACCATCATGCCAAAGTGGGTGTTGATAGACTTAATAGTCTCCGAGAAAAATCCAACGTTAACGTTTTTTGCGGATTACAGGACGCCCGAACG
>JAWQFJ010016964.1:35000-41649 GCA_034096865.1 Theodoxus fluviatilis | reverse complement strand
TCCGTCGCGGGCGACGATGACATTAGTAACTCCGAAGGTGGGATTGTAGCCCAAACTACGATGCACATAAGCGACCTCACACCGGGCATGCAACAGCAGTGGAAGAGTCCAATCTCCTTTCTTTTCGATCAGCACGCTTGCTGTCCAACCTCTGCAAGCGCCGCTCCTCAAAAGCCACTACACACTGGGCAACCGCCGAGCGTGCTACGGTCCGCAGCCAGGGACTCCCAACCTGAGACACTGATCCTGCAAGCTCTGAGAGTGGCCCTTATGCCGTCTTTTTAGCGTGTGATTGGACCTCCAGGGGCCGTTGCACAATCAGCCAGCTCAGAGGAAGATCATTTTGGGAAGGCGGGTGTCGCTTATTCTCATGACATGACCGACCCAGCACAGCTGGGCCTTCATGACGAGGGCCTAAATGCCCCAGATTTGGGCCCGCCGCAGCACCTTTGTGTTGGGAGCTCTGTCTTTCCAGGATATTTTCTTGATTTTTCGGAGACATCTCAGATGGAACTGGTCGAGGGTCCTGAGCTGCTTGCTGTACACCGTCCAAGTCTCACAGCCGTAAAGCAGCGATGTCAGGACAGCGGCCTTGTAGACTGAACTCTTCGTTTGGACTGTTAGGCCGCGTTCGTTCCACACTCGATTCCAGAGCCGTCCAAAGAATGCCCCTGCCTTTGCAAGCCGATTGGAGATCTCCCTGTCCAAGCTGCAACCAGATGTGAGACAGCTCCCCAGGTACGCGAAGAAGTCCACCGCCCGCAATTCTGAGCCATTGATCTTGATGACCGGTTCTGAGACTTTTTCTCCAGGTGCTGGATGAAGTATTACCACTGTCTTTTGCAGACTGATGGTGAGACCAAAGGTACGGGCTGCCGATGACAGGCTATCAGCCAGCTCTTGCAGATTGTCTTGGCTATGTGCAGCAAGGGCGCAGTCGTCCGCAAAGAGGACGTCTCTCACCAAAGCTGCCAGTTCTTTGGATTTGAGTCTGAGCCTTCGCAGGTCGAAGACACGCCCATCAGTACGGAACCTAATTGTGATCCATGCAGCAGTAGTATCCAGAGCTCGTTTTAACATTGAGGCAAACAGGAGTCTGAAGAGCGTTGGAGCGAGGACGCAGCAGTGTTTCACTCCATTGGAAGCGGAATGGATCAGATGCTCGACCACTTTCAACAACTCTGGCCATCATGCCATCATGGAAGGAGCGAATGATGCTAACAAACTTGGACGGGGACCCGAGCTTGGACAAGATGGACTACAGGCCTCCTCGGCTGAGAGAATCATTCCCCCGGGGGTTCGGGGTAAGAGTTGACCCACCGCGTCTCTCTACGCGATTCGTAAGAGGCGAATAATCAGGGACATCGTGACTTGATTTGCATAAATTTACTCTCAACTGTTTGAGTGATTTTCGAGCTTAATGGCTTTACATAGCCTACAACGGTTGATAGGCCGAAAAACTCCATCCATCCATCCATCCATCCATTCGTCCGTCCATGAGTCCCTCCGTCCGTCCGTCTGTCCGTCCGTCCGTCCATCCATCCATCTTGAAATATAGGATGTTTATTAATGTTTGTGGCCTTATATATAGCCTACAAGGCTGATAGGCCCTTAAACTCCATCCATCCATCCGTCTGGTAGAATCAAAAGCTTTGGTCAGGTCCACAAAGAGAAGATACCGGTTTTGGTTTCGTTCCCGGCATTTCTCTTGAAGTTGCCTCACAGCAAAGATCATGTCCACAGTGCCTCTGTTGCTACTGAAACCACATTGGCTCTCAGAGACCACACTATTTGAAAGGTGGGCGCTTTTACGGTCAACGATGATGCCGGCCAGAATCTTTCCAGCAATACTCAAAAGTGATATGCCTCGGTGGTTGTCGCAGGATGCCTTATCACCCTTGTTCTTATAGAGTTGAACAATGTTGGCATCTTTATAGACTTGATGAACGGACCCCGACCTCCAGAACTGCTGCAGTAGTTCTCTCAGCTTTACTGCGATGGTTTCTCCACCCTCTGTGTAGATTTCTGGAGGGATTCCATCAGGTCCTGGAGCTTCCCTGGCTGAAGTTGCTGTATGGCCTTGATGGTTTCTTCCAATGTTGGTGGTCTGTCAAGTTTTCTGAGGAAGGAACTTTGAGGCATGGCTTCAATTGCCTTCCAGTCAATGTGGGAAGGCCTGTTGAGGAGTTGGCTGAAGTGTTCAGTCCATTTCTGCACTATGTCCTCCCTGTCCGTAAGTAGGCTGCCTTCCGCAGAGCGCACTGGCGCCCTGGCGTTGGAGACTGTGCCATAGATTGTTTTAAGTCTGTCATAGAACTTCTTGGCGTTGTGCTCACCAGCGTGTCGCTGGAGCTCAGCAGCCTTGGCTTTCCACCATTCATCTTTCATCCTCCGCAGCTCAGACTGGACTTGCTGCATGGATGCTTGAGATGGTCTTTCTTGGAGGTTGACGTCTTGTCGCAGAGCCATGCAGAGAAGGCCACTTGCTTCTCTCAGAGGAGATCCACGCTAGTCCTGTTGTTTTCGTCAAACTAGTCTTGGTGCTTCCTTACTGCGTATCCAAGGGTTTGCTCTACTTCAGCATACTTATGTGATATCCCTGAGGAGTTCCTAAGTTTTGCAGGTATCACTCGCATCTGGTATCTCCGCAAGTTGTGACTTCAACTTGATTGATAGAGCCTCCCTGACTTTCGGTGGTTTCAGGCGTCCGAAACTGAATTTCTTATAAACACCACCGTGCTGAAATTTCTTCTTCCTAGTGATGTGAAGAGCCAGTTTGCTTCGTAGGAGCTGATGGTCAGACCAGCAGTCTGCTCCCCTCAAGGCCCTGGTGATGTGCACATCTCTGATGTCACGGCGCCTAGTCGATATAGTCGATCAGGTGCCAGTGTTTGCATCGAGGGTGCATCCAACTCACCTTGTGTATTTCTGGAAGGTTGAAGAGGGTGTTTGTGATGGTGAGATCGTGTTTAGCGCAGAAGATAAGGAGCAGCACACACACATATACACACGCACACAACGCACGCGCGCGCGTACAAGAACGCATACACGAACGGCCGCACGCATGCATGCACAAAACAATTATGCATACAGAAACATACACATACAATTACGCACGCATAAACACACGCACACACACATACACAAACACACACACACACACGCGCGAACTCGCACACACACACACACACACGCACGTACATACACATGCACACAAACAGACAAACATACACTCGCGCGCACACACACACACATACACAGAGTAAATAACGAACGCAGATATAAGTACATGCAGGAGACGAGAGAGAAACAATGATTTACAGACAGACGAGATCCTGACACACCAAATCCAAAATGCAGTCAGGTATGGAGAGAGTTTGACATTTACAGAGGCAGACAAAGTCTCGCAAACACACACACGCGCATGCACACTCACTCACACACAGACACAAAGTCCCACACACGAGGTCGCTCGCACGCACGCACACACACACACATACACACACTCACACACTCACACACACACACACAAAGTCACACACACAAGGTCGCACGCACGCACACACACACACACACACACACACACACACACACTCACTCACACACACACACACACACACACACACACACACACTCACTCACACACACACACACACACACACACACACTCACTTACTCACACACACACACATACACACACACACACACACACAAAGTCACACACACGAGGTCACAAACACGCACACACGCACGCACACACACACACGCACACACACACACACACACAAAGTCACACACACAAAGTCACAAACACAGAGTCACACAAACACACACAGACAAACACAATGACACAAATACACACAAATACACACATAATTACACTCATGCACACATAAACACATTGTTGTTAAGCAGAGTCACTCATGTACAAACAAAAACACACAGACAACATCGTGTTGTATTTGGAAATGCCACAGGCAATGGTTGTACAGTGACATCTACAAGTTTGCCAAATGCAATCTCCATTCCTGCCAAACTGCATCACACGACTTGTCCTACCTGTTTTTGGACGCTAGACGACGCCGCAGGCCTTGTTACACTCGGACAGTGACCAGAAGTTGTTGACATTGCCCCCGCAGCCTTTGTAGTAAAAGCGAAGGCAGCGTTTCGTACTGGCGCTGTAGTGGAACCTTATGAATACAGCTGCGTACTTCTGGGTTTGATCTCCACATTGAACCCCCTTCAGCACTGGCAGGGAGCAGGCTGAAACCACAGACATGCATTGACGGAACAAGGAAATAAATAACTTAAATAAGGTAGACAAGCGTGCATGCATGTGTGTGTCTGTGTGTGTGTGTGTGTTTATCTGGAAAAAAAGAAAACAGAAAAAAAGTGACCGGAGTCTGACCAGATTGTATTCTCTCGTGAGAAAAGTTGGCCCTGAAGAGGGCCGTTTCTAGAGCAGTCGTAGGCTTCTAGAGCGGTCGTAGGCGAGCTTTCGGAGGGGATACTCCTTCTTCAGGCCACGCTGTGTGTGTTTATGTGTGTGTAGTGTGTGTATGTGTATGTGTGTGCATGCATGCATGCGTGCGTGTGTGTGTGTGTGTGTGTTTTTGGTGTGTGTGTGTGTGTGTGTGCAAACATACATGTGCACACACACAAACATGCACGCACACACATGCACGAGCACACACACATGGAAACACATATATCCAATGCAAAATACTCACACGCACACATGCACATGCACACATACACAGACAAACATGGGCACACATACACATATATAAACACTTATGCAGAAACACACATAAAGGTACACAAGCAGACACACACACACACACACACACACACACACACACACACACACACACACACACACACACACACATACACATGCACGCATGCAACCAGACACACACATACAAAAACATACTCGCACACACACAGAAATACAAATACACACATACCCATACACACACACACACACACACACACACACACACACACACACACACACACACACACACACACACACACACATGAATGTGAAAATCAGGTTACCATGGAAGAGGGGAAGGGTATAGGTGATCAAGGGGAGAGGGAGAGAGAGGGAGGGGTGTTGGAAAGTTAACTCTTCAGTTATTTAGTGTCAAAGGAAGTGATGAAGTAGTGTTCTATTAATTTTCGTTTTACTGAATCTCTTTTGCCTGTCACAGGATGCATACTGGTACTTAGATGATTGCAAGATAGTTTGAGGGGCTGTTGAAGTGTGAACCCCCTGTGGGTTCGGGGTAAGAATTGACCCATCGTGTCTCCCTACGCGATTCGTAAGAGGCGAATAATTAGGGACACCGTGACTTGATTAGCGTTTACTCTAAACTGTTCTAGTGATTTTCGTGCTAAATGGCCTTACATAGCCTACAAGGCTGATAGGCCGTAAAACACTGTCCATCCATCCATCCATCCATCTATTGAAGTGTGACGCAACTGGAGTGGTTCTGTTGTGGTTCGTGTCGGCAAGGTGTTCTCTGATTCTGGTGTTGAGTGTGTGTTCTGTCTCGCCAACGTACAGAACGCCGGGACAGGCAGAGCAGAAGATGTCAAAGATGATGTTTGGGTTTGCGCATGTGACGGGATGTTTGACTGTGACGGATGTTTGGTGTGAGCGCACCATGTTGGATGGTGAGAGGTGGGCACAGTGGGAACTTGGCAACATTGCGAGGTGTGGTGCCAGGTGTTGTGGAGGAGCAGGTGGACGGATAGCGTAGTTGTGAGTGTACAAGTAGGCCTCTCAAGTTTTTGTCACGGAGATGATGACAATCAAAAGTATATCTGTTAAGATAGCTGCGACTATAAACGATCCCGTCCGATTTTAGAAACTACCAATACCTTTATAGATCACAGCTGGTGACGGTGCTTACGATGTTGAAGACGTGGGGGGGAAAGGATCTGTGACGATAGCCGAAAAGACCGTGCTTATGAGTTCATAAACGAATTTTATAATGACATTACTTTCGCGTTTACCCTGGCTCTCAGAGAGCTTGCCAGCATAAGTAAGAACGTGGTCATGAACTCATCTTCTTTTTCTTCTTCTTCTTCTTCAAGCAAAGCAGAAGTGGACAATGAACGTTCACGGCCATCTCGTCAACGAGGTGCACCACTTCAATACCTTTTCGATTACAGTGTGCATTTTACAAGTCCCTGGCGCTATTCATCAGTCTGCAATCAACCATTCCATGCAAGACCAAAACTAAAAGCCGAACCCGGCGCAGAGCACTCAGGAAAGGCGAGTTCGTACCTGCATTAAGCCCACCTTCCTGAGCCGAGGTCAGCATCAGCAGCATCAGAGACGCGGCCACAACGTAGAAAGCACGCATGTTTGAAGATTGAGAACGTGAGGATTCACACGCTGCACAAGGGTTGGGGGACTCCCTTTATAGAGAAGGGTCTTCGCACCATTCGTCAATAGCCCAGGCCTCCTACAGCGCAGTGCAGCAACAGCCTGTGAAGACTTCACAAAAAGCGACGTCTATCTGTCTCATTAGTAAAAGTTATGAAGTTTTGGAAGGCACGGTCATTGCTGTCGGTAGGCAAATTGTCGCGCAATTTTTGAACAAATGTTTCTCATTGCAAACACAGCAGTAAT
>JAWQFJ010016964.1:12500-25000 GCA_034096865.1 Theodoxus fluviatilis | reverse complement strand
CTGTCATGACGATCTGCATTTCTTCAGTGGTGTATGGTGAATGTGCGTCTTCCCTTAACAAGAAGCCTTCTACACAAATAAAATGCAAAATAAAAAATCTGTACATAACCAATGGCAAGCAACAGGAATTATAAGTTGTAATATCTGGGTCACATATTCAAAATTCAACAGCAGTCCCACCAATAAAGAAGCAATCGGTAATATTCTACTAAATGTCCCAAAAGTTCATGTGCAGTGAAGTTCGTAATTGCACTAAGTTCTCAACACATCCAGTCATGAGCAACTGAACAAACAAAAGCAATCGGCAATACTTTACAATGTCCCAAACGGTACTGTGCAATAATAATAATAATGATAATGATAATAATAATGATAATGATAATAATAATAATAATAATAATAATAATAATAATAATAATAATAATAATAATAATAATAATAATAATAATAATAATAATACAGACTACTTATACGCCCATACCTTCCCTAATAGGCAAGCTCATGGCGTTTACAATGAAAAGTCTACATTCATACAAAGCATTCCCACACTCGCACACTGTACAGTTGAAACAAAAAAGAGATAAATATAATACAACTACTTAACCTAGCAAGCAATACACAAAAACACGAAACATTAAAGAGGCGCCTTGTGAGGCACCTCACTGCTCGTTAGGAAAGACTGACCGGAACAGGTGTGCCTTAAGGGAGGTTTTGAACTGGGACATGGAGTCAGAGTGACGGACAGGGAAAGGTAGGCTATTCCACGTTACAGGGCCGATATAAGAAAAAGCTCGCTGTCCTTGGGTTTTCTTTTGCGACGGGGGACATTTAACGTTTTGGTGTCTGAAGCTGAACGGTTATTTCTAGCAGGGGTGTAGACAGTGAGAATTTCTCTGAGTGCGTGTGGTGCAGTTTGATTGAAGAAGCTGAAACACATAGTGGCTAGTTTATACTCTATCCTCTGAGCGACGGGGAGCCAATGCAGTGCACGAAGGAGTTTGGATGTGGGAGTTCTCTTCGGACTTCTAAAAACTAATCTAGCAGTGGCATTTTGAACTTTTTGCAGTTTGTTTAGCAGAGTGTCAGGAATACCGGCAAGAAGAGAATTTCCATAATCAAGACGGGACAGAACAAGGGAAGTGACAAGCCTTTGAGTGGCCTTGTGACGAGAAGCCCTTTCACCTAAAACTGTATTTAAAACTTGGCTTGTTATCTATGTCTAGGGAATATAACAATAGAACTTCTCGCACACTTTCATTCTCTCATTCACACAAAGCATGGTATAAGTATGAAATGAGAGAATGGAAATCTTACTGCAAATTAAAAATGTTTATTAAACAATCATTAATAACTCTATAAATGTTATGAAAAAGATCTAGGAATAAGGTTTTTCTAAATACCAAACCCCATTGAAAGATACTCTGCCAGACCAGGAGACTAAATTACTTACTTAACTGTTTCGTTGTTTCATAATAAGACGGTTCACATACACTCATATATCCAGGGTGGAATCATGTCCGATGAAACGGGAGAAAAGGAAAAGGGGAATGAAAGAGGGGTAATCCAATTGATGCACAATCACAAGATTTAGTATACTACGGTGTAATCACTTCCTTCACCAGGATGGGTACTACTCATCATCCCAGCGGAATTTTCCAAGATGAAAACTTTTCGTCCTATTGTAGGATCAACCTGGGTAAACTTCAGGTCAATAATATTAATCCATTGGAGAAGGTGATGACGGGAGGAGGTCAACTACTTTCTGGGGACATCCGTTTTGAACAGCCAACGGTAACGTCCGATAACGGACCCAACAGCCGTTAGACACATTGACTAATGATGTAGCGTACAACCGGGTCTCAAACCCTCGCAATTTTCCTTTCACTTCTTTCTTCTACACTGAAGAGGGAGACATTATGACTTCCCTAATTTCTTCTTATTAATCTACATTTTCTAAAAAAACAGTGAACAGGACGCGAATGTACCACAAGGGTCTGTTCGTTGAAAATAAATGATGACGCGCGCCGCATCGCATTATTTCACCTGTATTTATAAGTTTCCAGCCTTCGTTCGTCACAATCAAGTCACGTGTCCTTCTCTCATGATACCTGATTGCTTCCAAATGTATCTGCATCACAATATCAGCTTTCTCATCCAATGGTCTCTTTTGTTTGATTACTCCCATCACCTGATGATCACATGTCTCTTTCCCAACCTGTCCTAATCCATGATTATAATTTACCTTTTCTCCAATTACCTATCACCTCACATCCAACTCAAAACAACGTCATCGGAATGTTTTACGTAATGACGTCATCATTCGATTTCGGGATCGCTTTCAATGAAGAACTAAAATAGTATCTCTCAACTCAATTCTCCTCATTCTCTACTTCACTGGTCTGGCAGTTGTCTCTACACTCAAATACCGTCTGGCAGAGATCTAAAGAACCCATCCCCTTTTAACTAGAATAAACTAAAGAGAGAGAAAACGTGGTTTCGTCACACCTCCCTCCCTAAAATCAGAAAAATTTTATACAATGAAATTTTTCTATAACTTCCATCTACCATTTAATCAACACGGTATAAAGGCCAATGGCACACAACTTCCGCATTTGAGCATAACAGAAAAACTCATAGTACAACAATGGCATGAGTCAAACATCATCTCACGGAAATTACAATGCAGAGGTCCTTAAATTCCATTAAACTGAAAACAAGACATCTTGCTGGCCACAACAGGTTTTAAACAGTCTCATAACACCAGGCATACAACATAGCCAATCATAAACCACTAATGAAGCAAAACACAAACTTTTATAGCCAACACAAACATAGACTATAAATTCCTTTCACTTTCTTCACACTCCCTCCATCCTTGTAAGATTTAGTCACAACAACACACACCTGTGCAATCTCCCTTTGGTCTTCACTCTTGTGATATTCTTTCAGCATGTTCACATGACACAATCGTTCCTTACGACGACAATTGGGGTGCTGATAACATAAGTCAATTCCCCTACACGTTTTTTCACTTCAAACGCTTTTTCCTCTTTCGCCAGTCAAACCATCTCCTTTCTCGCTGTCTCACTTTTCTACTACTCTCAGCAGCACAATCAATTTCTCTCATCTCTCGGGGTTCAGACTTTTTCCTTTTTCGCCAGTCGAACCATCTCCTTTCTCGCTGTTTCACTTTCTGTCTTAAATCATCCAGGAAAGAAAACACATCAGTCTTCACACAAGACTCAGCCTCATGCTCAATTTCCATCTCTCCTTCCTTCACGCACTTGTTTTCTCCCTTCAATCTCTCCAGCGATCGACAAACACACATCTCACAGTTTGCTGACCTAACTATGTCTTCTTGCTCTTCACACGTCTCCACACAAACACCATCATCAGCAGGATCTGACGAATACAAACGCGTCATCTCACTCGCCTTGTCTCCCCTCTCTTCTTCCTCGACCTCTTCTTCAACCTTCACTACCTCGACCTGACTCCTCACACACACCTCTTCCTCCATTCTCTCTAATGGGCTCACATCACACCTCTTTACCACAGGTGCGTTCCAGGGCTGGCCTTGAACTGCCAACACCTCTTCTCCCAGAAAACATCCTGGAGACTCATCTCTCTCTTCTCCGTCTCGATCATCACACTGACCACTACCCAACACGGGCGACAACAACGAATCTTCCAACTCACACTTCCTCTTCTGGACTGAACTAATCAACACCTCACTCTCAGACTCACTCTTCAAACTCTTCCTCTTCTTCCTGGTGGAACGCTTCGACACCCTCCTAGAGAAAATCTCGTCATCCCTACTCTCAATTTCACTCTTCCCATACATGACTCCGAGCACTATCGGCTCACACATCTCACACGAGACACATACAGTCTCCTCAGAAGCAACAATCTTCTCCCTCTGGAGGTCTTGGAACGACACAGGCTCACTCATCTCACATGAGACACGTGCAGTTTCTTCCAAACTGACCACTACCTTCTGATCCGCCACATCATTTTCCAACACCACATCCACACACGAGTTAGGTAGCTCCCTGCACTCGCTCATTACGGCTTGTCCACAATCCTCCCTTGGCATCATGCCACGATTTCCCACCAAGGTCACACGCGCCTTATTCTCGTGAATCAACCTTACTCTACAATCTCGAGCCATGTGGCCCATCCTCTCACATCTAAAACACATTACTTTTCTCAAAGATCGGTTTACACCTCGATCTTCCCTCCATCCATTACTTCGGACTTCACAATCACGACTCCTGTGTCCTATCTCGAAACTCCTATGGCATCGGACGTTTCTCTCTCTCTCCCGCTCTTCCTCCTCTCTCCTCTCTCTCTCTCTCCGCTCTGCTTCCCATTTCTCTATCTGTCTCTGCCTCTGTATTTCCACCCATTTCGCCACTGACTCCTTCTCCTCCCTGTCTCTTCTCTCTTTCTCTTCTTCTCTCTCTTCCCTCCTTCTCTTTAACTCTAGCGTTAACCTCGCTTTCTCTCTCTCCCACTCCTCCCTCTTTCTTTCCGTCTCTCTCCTCATGGCCTCTAATCTCTCTGCAGATGCTATTTTCTCTCTCTCCAATTTCCTGTCTTTCTCCTCCTCCTGCTCAACCTCCCTTTCTCGTCTTTCTCTCTCATACTTCTCCCTCAGTTTCCTGGCTAACTCTTCTCTTCTGAATCCGCACAAAATCCCTTGCAATTCAGATTTAGTAGCCCTTTCGCCTGCACTCAAACCAAACTTCTTGATCAAAAACTCCAAACCTTCCCTATCCACTAAATAGATCAGCCTAACCGAAGGCAATTCTTCTTCATCCACCATTGTGAAAAGTTACTACCTCCACTAGCACCAAGGAATCATCAAAATTCCAAACATCACAAACTGCATGATCTCCAGCGAGCCCAGACAAGAATTAAGGTGATCCTGTTTGGCATTCTCACCTTCAGCCATGGCGACAATTTACTAATTCCTCAACCACTACCTTTTCAAATACTAAAGAGGAAAATATCAGCCAGACTCCGAATTTCAACTAACTGCCGAATCTCTAAGGAAATTCAAACAGCAATGTCAAGCAATGGTCACAAAGTGCAGCAGCATCACGACATCAAAGGTGAATCAAGAACAATGGCAGGTCATGCTATAACAATCACTCACTCAGACACAACCAATGCAGTTTAAAATCTCTGATTGTTAAACATCTCAAATGGATTCAGAATTTTCTTATCAGTTACATTTACGTTCACATATCCCGAGACGAGAACCCCAACTGTGACGAGAAGCCCTTTCACCTAAAACTGTATTTAAAACTTGGCTTGTTATCTATGTCTAGGGAATATAACAATAGAACTTCTCGCACACTTTCATTCTCTCATTCACACAAAGCATGGTATAAGTATGAAATGAGAGAATGGAAATCTTACTGCAAATTAAAAATGTTTATTAAACAATCATTAATAACTCTATAAATGTTATGAAAAAGATCTAGGAATAATGTTTTTCTAAATACCAAACCCCATTGAAAGATACTCTGCCAGACCAGGAGACTAAATTACTTACTTAACTGTTTCGTTGTTTCATATGAAGACGGTTCACATACACTCATATATCCAGGGTGGAATCATGTCCGATGAAACGGGAGAAAAGGAAAAGGGGAATGAAAGAGGGGTAATCCAATTGATGCACAATCACAAGATTTAGTATACTACGGTGTAATCACTTCCTTCACCAGGATGGGTACTACTCATCATCCCAGCGGAATTTTCCAAGATGAAAACTTTTCGTCCTATTGTAGGATCAACCTGGGTAAACTTCAGGTCAATAATATTAATCCATTGGAGAAGGTGATGACGGGAGGAGGTCAACTACTTTCTGGGGACATCCGTTTTGAACAGCCAACGGTAACGTCCGATAACGGACCCAACAGCCGTTAGACACATTGACTAATGATGTAGCGTACAACCGGGTCTCAAACCCTCGCAATTTTCCTTTCACTTCTTTCTTCTACACTGAAGAGGGAGACATTATGACTTCCCTAATTTCTTCTTATTAATCTACATTTTCTAAAAAAACAGTGAACAGGACGCGAATGTACCACAAGGGTCTGTTCGTTGAAAATAAATGATGACGCGCATTATTTCACCTGTATTTATAAGTTTCCAGCCTTCGTTCGTCACAATCAAGTCACGTGTCCTTCTCTCATGATACCTGATTGCTTCCAAATGTATCTGCATCACAATATCAGCTTTCTCATCCAATGGTCTCTTTTGTTTGATTACTCCCATCACCTGATGATCACATGTCTCTTTCCCAACCTGTCCTAATCCATGATTATAATTTACCTTTTCTCCAATTACCTATCACCTCACATCCAACTCAAAACAACGTCATCGGAATGTTTTACGTTATGACGTCATCATTCGATTTCGGGATCGCTTTCAATGAAGAACTAAAATAGTATCTCTCAACTCAATTCTCCTCATTCTCTACTTCACTGGTCTGGCAGTTGTCTCTACACTCAAATACCGTCTGGCAGAGATCTAAAGAACCCATCCCCTTTTAACTAGAATAAACTAAAGAGAGAGAAAACGTGGTTTCGTCACAGGCCTGTTGTGAAAGATAGTGACGAATAGTGCTAATCTTCCTTAACTCGTAGTAAGCTAACTGACAACCTTTGTTCACATGAACTCTCATAGAAAGATCATCATCGAACATGACACCTAAGTTTCTAACAGACTGAGAATTGTATCTCACTCTGGGGCGGGTTTCAAAATGCGAAGATCTCGGTAGATCTACGTAGATCTCGCCGAATGGGCAGTTTCATTCTTTGCTTGCTATCGAGCTAATCGTAGACGAGCGTAGATTGAGCGAGGCAGCTTGAGAGGTGCCTAGCTTTTAAGATTCGAGACAAAAGTTCGGCGTGGATGCGTTGACCTGCATTCGATGTGTATAGTGTAGGAGGTTTCACGATCTGTTAATGCATTCAACATACACCTTTGATAAATTAATGCTGTGCATGGCTTATATTTTCTTTGGATGGGTTGCTAGTATCTCGAAATAGAGCGTTTTCTAAATGAACCGGTAACACGTCGGCCATTGAAATGTGGCTAGTTCACCTCTTGTCGTGACGTCTACGCATGCGCATTACTTCGTCACGTTGGGTAGTTTCTTTTTTAGCTAGCTCTTACTGCGAAGCAAGATCTTGCGACCAAGATCGACTACCTATTTTGAAACCCGCCCCTGACCTATGGTTAGTTTCAGTGCCTGATCAAATTTGCATCTACCGCCAACCAGGAGAGCTTCGGTCTTTGAATCATTAAGTTAGAGTTTGATCTGTGTCATCCACTGTTTCACATCAGAAATACAAAGTTCACTTGCAGAGAGAAGAGGTTGGATTTGACTGGAATGAGTGAGTTGTAGAGTTGCGTGTCATCAGCAAATTCACTGTGAGAGAATAAATGACTGTAAATTACGTTAGGAAGTGGTTGGGTGTACAATAGAAACAGCAGAGGACCCAGAACCGAGCCCTGTGGGACTCCGTATTTTAGAGGGGCAGGATCAGAAGCAATACCCTGGATCAAAACAGTCTGCATACGTTCTGAGATATATGATTTCAGGAAGGAGAGTGCTGTGTTGTCAATGCCAAAAACATGTCTTAGACGGGAGAGAAGAATTTCATGATCTATTGTGTCAAACGCAGCACTCAAATCTAACAACGTGAGAAGGGAAACTTTGGAATCGTCCGCTGCGAAAAGAAGGTTGCACGAGGAAGAGACTTGAAAAAATAAAGTCCGTAACTTAGAGGACACAATGACCTCCGGATAATTCGACACTCCGATTAGCTCGTCCGTTTTCTCTGTTTCCCTGCAATGTCGAGCTAACAGGCGTGGACTGTATGATCAAGTCGCACAGTTTGCTGTACATTCCACGAGGAAGAAGGATAATGGTGGAGTAATGCAAGATAGATATAGGAGTGTTGAGTAAATGAATTTATGGGTGGGGAATTGTGTTCTAAATGAATGCCAACTATAATTTTATCGCAAAATTTCAATCTTCGATTCTTAGCCTTACCATGATGTCGAGTGTAATCGATCCGATATGCTGTCTTCTTCTGAGTCATCTGCATCGCTGCAGGATGGTTCGTTCCGATACGGCTGAATGGAGGAACGTGATCCATACGATGCTTCGATGAAAGTGACCGAATCGCTGTCCAAGTCGCTGCTTTCGCAACCCATTTGCACGCTTCCAGCGTTCGTCGCCATCTCGCGTTGGAAGGAAGTACCTAAGTGATGTCGCCATCTCGCGTTGGAAGGAAGTACCTAGGTGACGTCGCCATCTCGCGTTGGAAGGAAGTACCTAGGTGACGTCGCCATCTCGCGTTGGAAGGAAGTACCTAAGTGACATTGCGGTCTCGCGCATGCGCACGAAAAATGCTTATTTTGTTTTGTTCGGCCAGGTGAAAAATACAAGTTTAACAACGCAATATCTCGCAAACGAAAAGTGTTCTGATTAAACGAACTAAACCGATAAGCTTAACTTTTCATGATGGATCTGCTAAGAGTGCAAGTTGAGCGTGCCCAAGTGGATCTGTAATCTTACAACTGATGAATGACGAAAACAAGGTTCGTCGTCACTACAAACGGTTACGTTCAGAGGTTCTGCTATTTTACTGCTTAAGTCTGTCTTTGCGTGGTGCTCATGATTTTCTTGTTCTTATAAAAGAATGTCGTAAACACGTTCCACTCGCTGCACCAGCTCGTCTTCATCTCACATTCATTTATGGTCCTTCCCATAAGTGTATGCGTTTACCTGTTACGCCTTACAAAGATTTCTTAGTCAAAATTTGAGCCTATTATTTTGTCTTGTGCCCTATTTTACATGTCTTGAGGTAAAACACGCCTTGCCTTGAACAAACGACCAAAACCTTTGCCTTGCTTTGTGTATTGCATCGAGACTACGGTGGTCGTGTAGATACTTCGCTCTACAACCTTTTCACAGCTGGTGACAGGATCGATAGTCCCACCGTTAATTAGTGCTGCGTTTGCATTGAGAAATAAGTCAAAAGTCCTGCGGCAGTTTGCCGACCAACAGCATTGGTCGTTCCTTCCAAAACTGCGTCACCATCTACTAATGAGAACTAAGTAGCCCCGTTTGGAAATTGAGAACCGAGAAAATTTGGGAAATTACCTCTTGCTAAATAGACCCCTGGGGTTGTGATAGATGCAAACATACGAACTTACAAACGAAATTTGCTAGAAGAGACAACTTTGCGCGAAGTAAAGACAAAACGAATGCTTCTTTGACATCAAAATCTGGATGACCAACAACAAGTTCAAGCTCGATGACAAGAAAAACTCAAGCCGTTCTAGTTGGTGTGAGTGCAGTCCTGCAGAGGACACAGACAAAATCATCACCATCGCTTAGACCAGGGTGCAGTACTTGTATATCTGATTATGTCCGTTTACTGGGTCTGCACAAAGTCACTTACCTCTTGAACCAGTCATATAAGCCGTGTGATATCTGCCACTCATTTACACCAGGGGCATATTGCCAGCAATAAGAAATGTATCGCATGGGGCGCGTTTGTCAGACTCTAAATCTCGAGATTCTCCCTGAGGGCGAGTGAGACGCTCCTACATCTAGAAAAACGACGAACCATTAACTGGTAAGGCGAAAAAAACATGGCTGCGTTCTGGCGCCAGAATCGGTGAAGAAGTTGCCGATAAACGAAATAACTGACGTTACAGATATCACATCAGTTTTTCACTTTATAGAACACACCCTGATGTCATATGGAATGGCACGGGAACTTTTTCAACGAAAAAAAAAGCAACCCAGGTTCAACTGTAGACCATTTTGTCAAAAATCTTAGGCCTCGATTAATAATAATAATGTGTGGATTTAATTAGCGCCTTACCATGAGTTAAGACATGCTTAAGGCGCATACATGCATCTTTTCGGAAGTGTATGTCCAGAAATAACTTATACACCTACTCCTCAAGATATACAAATGAACAATCGAACAGCAAATACTTCCGTGTACGTACACTTTTCCATTCTCGGACCCTGAGAAGCATATTACAGACATTGTTATATCCGAACACCAGCCGAACTCGCACTGTCTCCGCCATTTTGGCTCATCCGGGTCACTGCAGCGGGAAGCATCGAGGAAGCTCCGGACCTCCCTCGGCCACCCGCCTTCAGAGCGAGTGTGTCCTTATGAGCGAGGAACACAGGAAACGCCTAGCCCTCGCTAATTCTCTCGCGATTTTGGGCCAAATAAACGCGCCCCAGGAAACCTACTGCGATGCTAGTAGCTGCACGTGTTTGATCTCTTCCTGACCACTGCAGCAGCCTGCATGTGGGAGCCACACAGGGACAACTGTCGAGCGCTCATTTCGAAATCCGGCCTGCTCCACACAAATTGTGTTCTCCATCATCACCCATATTCGTAAGCTTCTTGTCATGCTTGCTGTAAAGATCTTACACAGATCTGAGTAAAGATATACCTCTGTAGTTGTTGGTGTCCATAATGTTTCCTTTCTTACGTACTGACACCCTACCTGCGCCCCTACGACCCCTCGAGCCCCCTCCGCTCTGCTGATGCGGGGCCCCTCGTAGTCCCTCGTGTCAATGTGGAATAAGTGCTCTCCAGTGTGCTGGTCTTACAGTATGGAACTCACTTCCCCCTTCAACCTCAGCCTCTACTCGCCTCTCCAGTGTGCTGGTCTTACAGTATGGAACTCACTTCCCCCTTCAACCTCAGCCTCTACTCGCCTCTCCAGTGTGCTGGTCTTACAGTATGGAACTCACTTCCCCTTTCAACCTCAGCCTCTACTCGCCTCTCCAGTGTGCTGGTCTTACAGTATGGAACTCACTTCCCCCTTCAACCTCAGCCTCTACTCGCCTCTCCAGTGTGCTGGTCTTACAGCATGGAACTCACTTCCCCCTTCAACCTCAGCCTCTACTCGCCTCTCCAGTGTGCTGGTCTTACAGTATGGAACTCACTTCCCCCTTCAACCTCAGCCTCTACTCGCCTCTCCAGTGTGCTGGTCTTACAGCATGGAACTCACTTCCCCCTTCAACCTCAGCCTCTACTCGCCTCTCCAGTGTGCTGGTCTTACAGTATGGAACTCACTTCCCCCTTCAACCTCAGCCTCTACTCGCCTCTCCAGTGTGCTGGTCTTACAGCATGGAACTCACTTCCACCTTCAACCTCAGCCTCTACTCGCCTCTCCAGTGTGCTGGTCTTACAGTATGGAACTCACTTCCCCCTTCAACCTCAGCCTCTACTCGCCTCTCCAGTGTGCTGGTCTTACAGTATGGAACTCACTTCCCCCTTCAACCTCAGCCTCTACTCGCCTCTCCAGTGTGCTGGTCTTACAGTATGGAACTCACTTCCCCCTTCAACCTCAGCCTCTACTCGCCTCTCCAGTGTGCTGGTCTTACAGTATGGAACTCACTTCCCCCTTCAACCTCAGCCTCTACTCGCCTCTCCAGTGTGCTGGTCTTACAGTATGGAACTCACTTCCCCCTTCAACCTCAGCCTCTACTCGCCTCTCCAGTGTGCTGGTCTTACAGTATGGAACTCACTTCCCCCTTCAACCTCAGCCTCTACTCGCCTCTCCAGTGTGCTGGTCTTACAGTATGGAACTCACTTCCCCTTTCAACCTCAGCCTCTACTCGCTTGTTGAAACCATATCTTTAGACAGGCGGAGATGGGCGAGCATGCTTTGGGGTTGGGTGTTGTGCGAGGCGCAGTGCCGTGATTCTATCTCTGGGACGAGAAGAATTTGGGTTTTATTCCAATGTCTTGACAATAGTATCCTGACTGCAACCCTGTGTCGTTAATCTGTCCATGCGTGTAATTCTGTCTGTGCATGAATGATACTTGGTGAATATCTACGATGCAACTAACACTATGTATGACTGTGTTAGCTTTGGTTCAACGTCTACGATGTGCCGAATCCTCTGTATGTGCCAAACCCTTAGCATGCACTCTTTGTATTACACAGCATGTTAAACAATTCTACACCTTCTTTCGCTACATAAACAATTCACATCCGCAAGCACATCCTCTTCACATTCTTTCGCAACATGTAGAATTGTTTAACGTGCTGTGTAATACAGAAAGTGCTATGCAGAGGGTGGAGGCGGCTTTACCTCCTTTGTCCGTTAGGGAAGGGGTCAGGATGAGTCAGCCCCTCCTTGCGGACAAAGGGAGGGGTCAGGATGTGTCAGCCCCTCCTTGCGGACAAAGGGAGGCGGTCAGGATGAGTCAGCCCCTCCTTGGGGTCAAAGACAGGAGGTCAGCGCGCAGAGGGTCAGGGGGTCAGAGTGAGTCAACACCTCTTTTTTTGCAAGAGGAGTGTAGAGGCGAACTCTGCCCTTTGTCTGTGAGAGGGGGTGGGGTGTGGGGTGGAGGCTTTCAAGCCTCTCTAGCTTCCTATGCAGTAAGTGTCTGACCTTCTGATTGGTCCTCGAGCATGCTAGCATGGCG
>JAWQFJ010016964.1:0-7500 GCA_034096865.1 Theodoxus fluviatilis | reverse complement strand
CGCGATTCGTAAGAGGCGAATAACTAGGGACACCGTGACTTGATTAGCGATTACTCTAAACTGTTCTAGTGATTTTCGTGCTAAATGGCCTTACATAGCCTACAAGGCTGATAGGCCGTAAAACACTGTCCATCCATCCATCCATCTATTGAAGTGTGACGCAACTGGAGTGGTTATGTTGTGGTTCGTGTCGGCAAGGTGTTATCTGATTCTGGTGTTGAGTGTGTGTTCTGTCTCGCCAACGTACAGAACGCCGGGACAGGCAGAGCAGGAGATGTCAAAGATGATGTTTGGGTTTGTGCATGTGACGGGATGTTTGACTGTGACGGATGTTTGGTGTGAGCGCACCATGTCGGATGGTGAGAGGTGGGCACAGTTGGAACTTGGCAACATTGCGAGGTGTGGTGCCAGGTGTTGTGGGGGAGCAGGTGGACGGATAGCGTAGTTGTGAGTGTACAAGTAGGTCTCTCAAGTTTTTGTCACGGAGATGATGACAATCAAAAGTATATCTGTTAAGATAGCTGCGACTATAAACGATCCCGTCCGGTTTTAGAAACTACCAATACCTTTATAAATCACAGCTGGTGACGGTGCTTACGATGTTGAAGACGTGGGGGGGAAAAGGATCTGTGACGATAGCCGAAAAGACCGTGCTTATGAGTTCATAAACGAATTTTATAATGACATTACTTTCGCGTCTACTCTGGCTCTCAGAGAGCTTGCCAGCATAAGTAAGAATGTGGACATGAACTTATCTTCTTTTTCTTCTTCTTCTTCTTCACGCAAAGCAGAAGTGGACAATGAACATTCACGGCCATCTCGTCAACGAGGTGCACCACTTCAATACCTTCTCGATTACAGTGTGCATTTTACAAGTCCCTGGCGCTATTTATCAGTCTGCAATCAACCATTCCATGCAAGACCAAAACTAAAAGCCGAACCCGGCGCAGAGCACTCAGGAAAGGCGAGTTCGTACCTGCATTAAGCCCACCTTCCTGAGCCGAGGTCAGCATCAGCAGCATCAGAGACGCGGCCACAACGTAGAAAGCACGCATGTTTGAAAATTGAGAACGTGAGATTTGACACGCTGCACAAGGGCTGGGGGACTCCCTTTATAGAGAAGGGTCTTCGCACCATTCGTCAACAGCCCAGGCCTCCTACTGCGCAGTGCAGCAACAGCCTGTCCAAACTTCACAATAAGCGACGTCTACCTGCCTCATTAGTAAAAGTCCAAATTGTCGCGCAATTTTTGAACAAATGTTTCTCATTGCAAACACAGCAGTAATTAACGGTGGGACTATCGATCCTCACACCAGCTGTGACAAGGTTGTAGTGCGAAGTATCTACTTGTCTATTCTACCTCATGTTAAAGGACAGACGCAGAAAATCGACGTCTTTATAAAAGTCGTGAGGCAATTATCGCAGCAATTTGTGCGTACATAAATGCATGCTTGAGTATGCAAATGGATGATTCAGTGTCATCAGTTAGTTGCATAGTGATCTTGTTCGTCTTTTTCCGTAGTCCACAACAAGAAGATTGCTTAACCACCGTAGTCCCGATGCAATACACAAAGCAAGGCAAAGGGTTTGGTCATTTGTTCAAGGAATGGCGTGTTTTACCTCACGACATGTAAATTAGGGCTCAACACAAAATAACAAGCTCACATTTTGACTAAGAAATCTTTTTTAGACGTAACAGGTAAACGCATTCGCTTTAGGGAAGGACTAGGAAATGGATGTGAAGCGAGTAGAACGTGCTCACGACATTCCTTTATAAGAGCAAGAAAAACATGAGTATTACGCTAAGACAGACTTAATTAAGTAGAAAAAAAAAACAGAACTTTGAAGAAAATGTTTTGTTGTTATGACACGCCTCGTTCACGTCATTAATCAGTTGTGAGATTGACAATGTTACTGACTCGCCTTTGTCCACGAGTCTGTCAGGAAATCAAATGTGAGATTGACAATGTTCCTGACTCGCCTTTGTCCACGAGTCTGTAAGGAAATCAAATGTGAGATTGACAATGTTCCTGACTCGCCTTTGTCCACGAGTCTGTAAGGAAATCAAATGTGAGATTGACAATGTTCCTGACTCGCCTTTGTCCACGAGTCTGTCAGGAAATCAAATGTGAGATTGACAATGTTTCTGACTCGCCTTTGTCCACGAGTCTGTCAGGAAATCAAATGTGAGATTGACAATGTTCCTGACTCGCCTTTGTCCACGAGTCTGTCAGGAAATCAAATGTGAGATTGACAATGTTTCTGACTCGCCTTTGTCCACGAGTCTGTCAGGAAATCAAATGTGAGATTGACAATGTTCCTGACTCGCCTTTGTCCACGAGTCTGTCAGGAAATCAAATGTGAGATTGACAATGTTCCTGACTCGCCTTTGTCCATGAGTCTGTCAGGAAATCAAACGACAATGTGTCGACTTCAAAGGATGGACTTTCAAAGTTTACAGCTCGCCTTGTATCTTCACTCATTCAGGCAGCAGTGCCTAATCTTTCACTGTAATAAAGTTGAAATATTTGTCGTGACCAAATATGTCTTTGAGTGTACAGTAGCATGCACATCTTTGGCTGTACGATTATTTTCATGTCACAATCACACACACACACACACACACACACTTACACGCACTTACACACACACTTACACGCACTTACACACACACTTACACGCACTTACACACACACTTACACGCACTTACACACACACTTACACGCACTTACACACACACTTACACGCACTTACACACACACTTACACGCACTTACACACACACTTACACGCACTTACACACACACTTACACGCACTTACACACACACTTACACGCACTTACACACACAAGATGGCTGGGTGGTTGGTTTGGCTGGGTGGTTGGCTTGGCTGAGTGGTTATCTTGGCTGGGTGGTTGGCTTGGCTGGGTGGTTGGCTTGGCTGGGTGGCTGGCCTAGTTGGGTGGCTGGCTTGGCTGGGTGCCTGGCTTGGGTGGGTGACTGGCTTGGGTGGGTGGCTGGCTTGGCTGGTTGTGTGGCTTGGCTGAGTGGTTGCCCTGGCTGCGTGGTTGGTTTGGCTGGTTGCTTGTCTTGGCTGAGTGGTTATCTTGCCTGGGTGGTTGGCTTTGCGGGAAGTGGTTATCTTGGCTGAGTCGTTATCTTGGCTGGGTGGTTGGCTTGGGTGGGTGGTTGGTTATCTTGGCTGGGTGGTTGGCTTGGCTGGGTGGTTGGTTATCTTGGCTGAGTGGTTATGTTTGCTGGGTGGCTGGCTTGGGTGGGTGGTTGGTTAGCTTGGCTGATTGGTTATCTTGGCTGGGTGGTTGGCTTGGCTGGGTGGATGGCTTGGCTGGGTGGCTGGCTTGGCTGGGTAGTTAGTTTGGCTGGTTGTTTGGCTTGGCTGAGTGGTTGGCTTGACTGGTTGTTTGGCTTGGCTGGTTGGTTGGATTGGCTGGGTGGTTGGCTTGGCTGGGTGGTTGGCTTGGCTGGGGGGTTGGCTTGGCTGGGGGGTTGGCTTGGCTGGGTGGTGGGCCTGGCTGGGTCTTTGGCTTGGCTTGGTGGTTAGCTTGGCTTGGTGGTTATCTTGGCTTGGTGGTTATCTTGGCTTGGTGGTTATCTTGGCTTGGTGGTTGGTTGGTTTGGCAGGGCGGTTTGCTTGGATGCAAAGTCTAATCAAGACAAAAGATCCACCATCTCCTCTACATCGACGATCTAAAAAATGTACGGCAGGAATGAGAACCAAATCAGCTCAATGATAAACATTATCGAAATCCTCAGCGAGGACATCAGAATGAAATTCGATCTGGACAAATGTGCTAGACTCATCAAAGAAAGAGACAAGGTCAAAGCTACCCAAGGTCTTCAGCCTGATATAGGAACAATGCAAGAGGCATCCGTTGACACCGGATACAAGTACCCGGGGATCCTACAAAACGAAGAGAACCTGCAGTCAGAATTGAGGACCAAGGCAAGGAAAGAATATGAAAAAAGGGTGAGACAAGTCCAGAAATCAAAGTTCAATGGCAACAACAAAATGCAAGCCATCAACGCCTACGCGATCCCGATCATCAGCTACACAGGTGGGATCATAGACTGGACTGAAGAGGAGACGAAAGACCTGGATAGAAGAACCAGAATGCTCCTCACAATGCACAAGGCTCTGCATCCAAGAGCGGACGTGGACCGTCTCTACATCCCCAGACAATTGGGAGGTCGAAGTCTCAAGAAAATGAAGGAAACCATTAAAAACGAGGAATGAACTTTACCGACTATACCTGAAACAAAGCAGTTGAATCACTACTGGAAGAAGCACAACACAGCGAACTATGGAAGAAGCCGGAAGAGGAAACAGCTGAATGGAAGAAACAAAACAAACTATGGAGGCAACAACAAACAGCTGGATTCACAAACCACTCCACAGACAATATGTGCGACAAGTCAGTGAGATCACGAACGACAAAGCAGCATTCAGATGGCTAACAGAAGCTGGGCTGAAAGTAAAAACGGAGGCTCTAAAAGCAGCAGCTCAAGACCAAGCTCTACCTACGAAGGTGACCAAGGCAAAAATCATGAAAACCTCCAACGACACCAAGTGCCGACGGTACAAAGAGAAATACGAGACAGTTTTGCATCTCCTGTCCGTATGCTCCAAACTAGCAAGCTCAGAACACAACAAAAAGCATAAGAAAGCAGCCAAGATCCTACACCATGGAATCTGTAAACACCACAACATCCAGACATCAGATAGATCTTGGATGCACAAACCAGAAACAGCCACAGAAACAGATCAAGTCAAGGTACTATGAGACTTTGAAATCAGAACAGATCACAAGATCGCCATGCCAGCTGCAATCATCGACATAGCAGTTCCAAGTGACAACAACATCAAGAACAAAGAACAGGAGAAAATAGAGAAATACCCAGATCTCCGGCGTGAGATACACAGACAATGGAATGTCAACGCACAAGTGACAACAGTCGTCATTGGAGCTTTGGGAAGCACCACTCCTGAACTGCCAAACTACCCGGAGAAAGTCCGTGGTAGGCAAGTACCAGCAGCTCTAGTGAACGCTGCTCTACTCGGCAGTGCCCACATCCTCCAAAAGTCCGTGGTAGGCAAGTTCCAGCAGCTCTAGTGAAGGCTGCTCTACTCGGAAGTGCCCACATCCTCCAAAAGTCCCCGGATCTCCCAGAATCAGGGTAGGATTCCGAGACAAAGGTCCAGACACAAGTTCAACCGACTAAAGGTCGTGAATAAAGGAATAATAATAATGATATTGATAATACTTATACCACTACTACTACTACTACTACTACTACTACTAGTAGTAGTAGTAGTAGTAATAATAAAATCCGCTGGCGCTGAACCTCCAGGTTTTGGCATTAAAAACAGAAAAAAGATCGGGTTCTAAACCTGCAAGCTCTCGAGAAAAGAGGGGGGGGGGGGAATAAGGTTCGAACCCGCAACCTCTCACGTGTACAACAACGGGTGGGGTGGCTCTCTCTTTCTCTTGAATACCATACACACGTTCGAAAAAAAGCTTCTGTGCGGAGTTGAACCAGTACGCGCATCCCCTACAACCAAGCATGTCCCAGCGACAAACAAAAAAAATTCGACGCGCTACCGAGTGAGCTAATCCATAAAGCTGTGAGGACCTTCAGTAAACCTGGAGGGATAAAAATAATCCTTCTTTCTCCTTCACCAATGTCCAGTCTCCTCGAAATTACGTCTCATTATTCGACGTCAAATGATCACGTCACACATGCCAAAACTTCCTTTGAGTCGGGACAGAGTTCCGTCCCTTGGCTTCTTTGCAACACCAAAACGTACAAAAAGTTACTTTGTATTCAAACCTCGATTCTGAAAATGTGATACATTTAATCGGACCTAACTTCCAGTAAGTGTGCAAAATGTCAAGGAAATCCGACCAGTAGTTTTTGAGATATCAGCCATTAAGTCGGGACTGACAGACACAAAGACTGACACACAGACAGATAAAAACCACTCGCGCTGAACCTCCAGGTTTTGGCATTAAAAAACAAAACAATAAAGCTGTGAGGAAGACCTCCAGTAAACCTAGAGGGATAAAAAATCGAATACAGGACGTTTCGTACCCTGGACGTTTCGTACCCTGGACGTTTCGTACCCTGGTTGTTGTGTACCTCATTTAGTCGATTCGTACCTTTTCTTCCCTAACCCTAACAATAACCATAACTGTAACCCTAAGCCTAACCCTAACCCTAACTCTAACCCTAACTCTAACCCTAGGGTTAGGGTACGAAACGACTAGGTACGAAACGTCCAGGGTACAAAACGACCCGCATCGTAAAAAAATCTTCCTTTTCCTTCACCAATGTACAATCTCCTCCAAATTACGTAGCGTTATTCGGCGTCAAATGATCACGTCATGATTTGCATTCGGACTTTGTTGTGGCAGCACCAAAACGTAAAAAAGTAACTTTCTTTTCAAACCTCGATTCTGAGAATATGATACGTTCAATCGGACCTAACTTCCAGTAAGTGTGCAAAATGTCAAGAAAATCCGACCAGTAGTTTTTGAGATATCAGCCGTTAAGTCGGGACTGACAGACACACACACAGACAGACAGACACACAGACAGACAGACACACAGACAGATAAAGCTGTGAGGATCTCCAGTAAACCTGGAGGGATAAAGCTGTGAGGACCTCCAGTAAACCTGGAGGGATAAAGCTGTGAGGACCTCCAGTAAACCTGGAGGGATAGAGCTGTGAGGACCTCCAGTAAACCTGGAGGGATTAAAAAACCTGTATCAACTAGTTTTGATCTGATCAAAGTATGCGACTTTCCGTGGTAGTGACTCGGATAGTTTGCCTCAATTATCCCTCCAGGTTTACTGGAGGTCCTACAGACTTTATCCCTCCAGGTTTACTGGAGGTCCTACAGACTTTATTAGTCTGTCTGTGTGTGTGTCTGTCTGTCCCGACTCCACGGCCTATATCTCAAAAACTACTGGACGGATTTCCTTGAGATTTTGCACACTGACTGGAAGTTAGGTCCCATTCAATATTATCAAATTTTCAGAATCGAGGTTTGAAAAGAAAGTGACTTTTTTACATTTTGGTGTTTCAATGAAAACGATTCAACAGACTCCATTTTGCAAAATCTGTGACGTGATCATTTGACGTCGAATAACGTGACGTCATTTGCGAGGAGATTTTTGAAGGAGGGTGAATAGAATAGAATAGAATAGAATTCTTTGGCTTGCTTAGGCGTCCAGGGCCTATCGCCGATTCTGGTAGTTCTCTGGCTGTATTTTTATTGTTCTTGGCCCATATTCACGACGGCGATTTATCTTTTTAACACTCGATTTATCTCCTATCCCCGATTTATCTTGACTTCGGTTTAAATTCTCCTATTCATGACGGCGATTTAGCCCTAAACTCGCGTCAAAGCAGAGTGTTAAACTATTCTCCCGAAGTCGGCAAGATAAATAGATAAACCGGGGTTATCGAGAGAGGCAA
>JAWQFJ010016963.1:15000-19769 GCA_034096865.1 Theodoxus fluviatilis | reverse complement strand
CCATCACAGGGTGCCATCACTGCCCTCTCAGGTACCCGGTTTTACTCCTGGGTGGGGAGGAGCAATGTAAATCAAGTATCTTGCTGAAGGATTCAACTCTGGAACCGCGCAGCTTCGAACGCCGTACCCACTAGTCGCAAGCGACAGCAAGTCGAGCGATCTAAGCGCTGGGCCCAGAGCCCTACTATCTACTGCCCCCATACATCCCCACCCACCCCACCCACGTTCCCCTTCCCCGCCTTGATCTCCACAGTCAGGCAGGCAGGGCAGAACTTGGCGAGGGCAGGGCAGAGCAGAGCTTGGCCAGGTCAGAGCTTGGCCAGGGCAGAGCTTGGCCAGGGCAGTGCTTGGCGAGGGCAGGGCAGAGCTGGCGAGGGCAGGGCAGAGCTGGCGAGGGCAGGGCAGAGTTGGCGAGGGCAGGGCAGAGCAGAGCTTGGCGAAGGCAGGGCAGAGCTTGGCGAGGGCAGGGCAGAGCTTGGCGAGGGCAAGGCAGAGCTTGGCGAGGGCAGGGCAGAGCTTGGCGAGGGCAGGGCAGGGCAGAGCTTGGTGAGGGCAGGGCAGAGCTTGGCGAGGGCAGGGCAGGGCAGAGCTTGGCGAGGGCAGGGCAGGGCAGAGCTTGGTGAGGGCAGGGCAGAGCTTGGCGAAGGCAGGGCAGAGCTTGGCGAGGGCAGGGCAGAGCTTGGCGAGGGCAGGGCAGGGCAGAGCTTGGCGAGGGCAGGGCAGAGCTTGGCGAAGGCAGGGCAGAGCTTGGCGAAGGCAGGGCAGAGCTTGGCGAGGGCAGGGCAGAGCTTGGCGAGGGCAGGGCAAGGCAGAGCTTGGCGAAGGCAGGGCAGAGCTTGGCGAGGGCAGGGCAGGGCAGGGCAGAGCTTGGCGAGGGCAGGGCAGAGCTTGGCCAGGGCAGTGATTGGCGAGGGCAGGGCAGAGCTGGCGAGGGCAGGGCAGAGCTGGCGAGGGCAGGGCAAAGTTGGTGAGGGCAGGGCAGGGCAGAGCTTGGCGAAGGCAGGGCAGAGCTTGGCGAGGGCAGGGCAGAGCTTGGCGAGGGCAGGGCAGTGCTTGGCCAGGGCAGGGCAGAGCTGGGGAGGGCAGGGCAGAGCTGGCGAGGGCAGGGCAGAGTTGGTGAGGGCAGGGCAGGGCAGAGCTTGGCGAAGGCAGGGCAGAGCTTGGCGAGGGTAGGGCAGAGCTTGGCGAAGGCAGGGCAGAGCTTGACGAGGGCAGAGCAGGGCAGGGCAGAGCTTGGCGAGGGCAGGGCAGAGCTTGGCGAGGGCAGGGCAGGGCAGGGCAGAGCTTGGCGAGGGCAGGGCAGGGCAGAGCTGGCGAGGGCAGGGCAGAGCTTGGAGAGAGTAGGGCAGAGCTTGGTGAGGGCAGGGCATAGTTTGGCGAGGGCAGGGCAGGGCAGAGCTGGCGAGGGCAGGGCAGATCTGGCGAGGGCAGGGCAGAACTTGGTGAGGGCAGGGCAGAGCTTGGCGAGGGCAGGGCAGAACTTGGTGAGGGCAAGGCAGAGCTGGGCGAGGGCAGGGCAGGGCAGGGCAGTGCAGAGCTTGGCGAGGGCAGGGCAGGGCTTGGTGAGGGCAGGGCAGGGCTTGGCGAGGGCAGGGCAGAGCTTGGTGAGGGCAGGGCAGGGCAGAGTTGGCGAGGGCAGGGCAGAGCTTGGTGAGGGCAGGGCAGGGCAGAGTTGGCGAGGGCAGGGCTTGGTGAGGGCTTGGCGAGGGCAGGGCAGGGGAGGGCAGGGCAGGGCAGGGCAGACAGGGAGAGCCAAGCCCCCCGAGCACCAGGCCGCTGCACACGTTCCACACTGACGTTTTCCACAAGACGCTTCGTAAATGATTCTCATCGCTTGCCACACGTGTAGGCAGCGCTGATGGCAGGCCGCACAGCTGCGCGTGGAATGGAATAGAAACTGTCGCTAGCGTCATCCAAAAATATCTCCCAATCACTGTGCGTTTCACTACTGCCACTTTGCAAGCGCCGTCCACAAATGACACCAGGGCATCCATGATGAGCACGGAGATGGCGAGGTTGACTGAGCTATGCTGAGAGCAGAAACATTTCTACAACTAGACTCGCTACTGCGCGAGACAACGTGCTGTGAAACGTGGCTAGCGACTGAACGGATGTGGCTAGCGACTAAACAGATGTGGCTAGCGACTAAGCAGATTGGCTAGCGACTGAGCAGATGTGGCTAGCGACTGAGCAGATATGGCTAGCGACTGAGCAGATATGGCTAGCGACTAAACAGATGTGGCTAGAGACTAAACAGATGTGGATAGAGACTGAGCAGATGTGGTTTGCGACTAAACATATGTGGCTAGCGACTAAATAGATGTGGCTAGCAACTAGACAGATATGGCTAGCAACTAAACGCTTCCTACAGTGGCTGGCAACAAAGCTATTCTAGCTGGTACGTCGCTAGCCACATCTGTTCAGTCGCTTGCCACATCTGCTTAGTCGCTAGCCACATCTGCCTAGTCGCCAGCCACATCTGCCTAGTCGCTAGCCACATCTGCTCAGTCGCTAGCCACATCTGCTCAGTCGCTAGCCACATCTGCTCAGTCGCTAGCCACATCTGCCTAGTCGCTAGCCACATCTGTTTAGTCGCTAGCCTCATGGCGAGCCACGCGTGAGGCCTCATGTACAACGGCCTTCGTTAAAGCAGGCCAGCCGCCAGAGGAGCAGGGCAAAGGTCACACTCACTGTGGAGGTCGAGGGTCATGCAGACGGCGACGTACAGAGATGCGGTCAGACGCGAACTGGTCAAAGCCGTGCAGCGCGCGCAGCCTGCTCCTCTCTTCCTGTTGCGTTACGCTCAGCTTCTCCTGCAGCTGGAAGTGGCGTCCATACTCGCCTGAGGACAGCAAGACACGTGCTCAGTGACGCCCTCTACAGGCTGTGTGCCGCGACAAGGGACTTAATTCAGGGTGCATGCAAGGACTTTGGAGTGAATGGCTGTAGAAATGTGTTTGTCTGTATTTTATATCATTTAATTCCTCCATAGAACCAAACTATCTTGGAATTTATATATTGACAACTTTAAGAAGGAAATAGTGTTGATCCCGTTTTCACTCCTTGAATTTCGTCCGTCGCTGCCGAGGTGAGCTTGGTACAGACTGCCAAGCAGAAAGATGCAGCTCGCTCTGATGACGGCTGCACCTCTAGCCCTCGTGGCACCGCCTTCGTAACACGTATACTGTGTACTGTGTGTGTGTGTGACACACTGAACTCCGAAATGAATGGAAAATGGTTCAGGTAAGGGGAGATTGTGGTGCTACGATGTACAAAACGTGACTACAAAAAATCTGAATGGTGGAATCCGTATTTGTTGCAGTTCTAGTGGATATTTTGTTGGCACCGGGAAGTCAGCGTGGACTCCATACGTGACGTACAGCACTGACTGACTGGAGACACGTGCAACACTGACTGACTGGAGACACGTACAGCACTGACTGACTGGAGACACGTACAGTACTGACTGACTGGAGACACGTACAACACTGACTGGCTGGAGACACGTACAACACTGACTGACTGGAGACACGTACAACACTGACTGGCTGGAGACACGTACAACACTGACTGACTGGAGACACGTACAACACTGACTGACTGGAGACACGTACAACACTGACTGACTGGAGACACGTACAACACTGACTGACTGGAGACACGTACAACACTCACTGACTGGAGACACGTACAACACTGACTGACTGGAGACACGTACAACACTGACTGGCTGGAGACACGTACAACACTGACTGGCTGGAGACACGTACAACACTGACTGACTGGAGACACGTACAACACTGACTGGCTGGAGACACGTACAACACTGACTGGCTGGAGACACGTACAACACTGACTGACTGGAGACACGTACAACACTGACTGACTGGAGACACGTACAACACTGACTGGCTGGAGACACGTACAACACTGACTGACTGGAGACACGTACAACACTGACTGACTGGAAACACGTACAACACTGACTGGCTGGAGACACGTACAACACTGACTGACTGGAGACACGTACAACACTGACTGGCTGGAGACACGTACAACACTGACTGACTGGAGACACGTACAACACTGACTGGCTAGAGACACGTACAACACTGACTGACTGGAGACACGTACAACACTGACTGACTGGAGACACGTACAACACTGACTGACTGGAGACACGTACAACACTCACTGACTGGAGACACGTACAACACTGACTGGCTGGAGACACGTACAACACTGACTGACTGGAGACACGTACAACACTGACTGGCTGGAGACACGTACAACACTGACTGACTGGAGACACGTACAACACTGACTGACTGGAGACACGTACAACACTCACTGACTGGAGACACGTACAACACTGACTGACTGGAGACACGTACAACACTGACTGATTGGAGACACGTACAACACTGACTGGCTGGAGACACGTACAACACTGACTGACTGGAGACACGTACAACACTGACTGGCTGGAGACACGTACAACACTGACTGGCTGAAGACACGTACAACACTGGCTGACTGGAGACACGTACAACACTGACTGGCTGGAGACACGTACAACAATGACTGACTGGAGACACGTACAGACAGGACCGGCTTCTGTTTCGTGAACATAACTACGCGAAAAAAACTTCTCCCCCCCGTAAAACTATGGATTTAACAAATACAAAAGTACATCATAATAAAACGCATATTAGGCTTTTACCTCCATTACACTTCGACGTTGACAAGAATCTGACCCTACAGAGCCT
>JAWQFJ010016963.1:0-10000 GCA_034096865.1 Theodoxus fluviatilis | reverse complement strand
GATTGCTGTGTCTCAATAGAGGCTAGTGACTGTTCTGTCCTGAGAGGCGCTAGTGACTGCTGTGTCTCAATAGACGCTAGTGACTGCTGTGTCTCAATAGAAGCTAGTGACTGTTCTTTCCTGATAGACGCTAGTGACTGTTCTGTCCTGATAGACGTTAGTGACTGCTGTGTCTCAATAGACGCTACTGATTGCTGTGTCTTAATAGAGGCTAGTGACTGTTCTGTCCTGAGAGGCGCTAGTGGCTGCTGTGTCTCAATAGACGCTAGTGACTGCTGTGTCTCAATAGAGGATTGTTCTGTCCTGATAGACGCTAGCGATTGTTCTGCCCTGATAGACGTTAGTGACTGCTGTGTCTCAATAGAGGACTGTTCTGTCCTGATAGACGCTAGCGATTGTTCTGCCCTGATAGACGTTAGTGACTGCTGTGTCTCAATAGAGGACTGTTCTGTCCTGATAGACGCTAGCGACTGCTGCATGAAGACAGGAAGCATCTGTTCTAGTGCTGCATACACAGATTGCGTGTACAGACAGACAGCGTATCCAGGGAGACAGATTTCATGTAGACAGACAGACTGTGTGTACAGACAGACAGCGTGTATACATGTAGAAAGACAGGGACCTATTGGTGCAGGCAGACAGACAGATAGACACAGACAGACAGACAGACACAGACAGGCAGACAGACACACACACACACACACACAGACACACACACACACACACACACACACACACACACACACAGACAGACAGACAGACAGACAGATGGGAAGACAGACAGGCGAGCTAACATGCCATACATGTCTGTGTCTCTGTCTGTGTCTGCTAGCTTATATGTGTGTCTGTTAGTTTGTGTCAGTCTTTGCATCTCTCTGTTTGTACATGTGTCTATCCGTGTGTGTGTCGGCGTGTATGTCTGTCTGTATATCTGTCCGTGTGTCTGTGGGTCTGTCTGACTGTGCTCCTGTCTTTATTGCCTTTCAGGCACACGTGGCAAAGGACAGATGTCATGACTTTGCTTCCACTGGAGAGAGAGAGAGAGAGAGAGAGAGAGAGAGAGAGAACACGAACGAACGAACTTTATTTTACAAGGGTTGTGAATTAGGCAATAGTGCCTTTCTTACATTTAGCCCTTGAGGCAAAATATTCAAGTGTGGTAAGAGAGAGAGAGAAAGAGATAGTGAGAGAGAGTGAGAGAGAGTGAGAGAGAGAGAGGGGGGGGGGAGGGAGGGGGGAGAGAGGGAAAGGGGGGAGGGAAGAGAGTATGAGAGTAAGAGGGAGGGAGGGAGGGAGGGAGGGAGGGAGAGAGAGAGAGAGAGAGAGAGAGAGAGAGAGAGAGAGAGAGAGAGAGAGAGAGAGTCAGTCTAATTATCGCAATAATTATACATGTACAATTTCTTAAGCATACTAAAATGGGTAGATAGTGTACCAGAGAAGCAAAATTCAAATATGGAACTTGACGTAACTACAATGACATATACATAAAAATCAATTTTCTAAACATCCAAATGTTAAAAACAAATAACATACATGTAGGCCAAAGCCTTTTGATGTACACTCCTCCCTCCCCTACTTCCCCACCCCAATCAGCCGGAACCCCTCCAATAGTTCAGCCAGGGGTGGCCTGAAGTAAGCATATGTGAAAAATGGACAATATAGGATACACACTTAGCCGTTCCACTGCCTAGATGTCGGATGAAAGCGTGGAAAACTAAGTCATAGGATGATGCCTGAGAATAGTGCGAATTTTGTCTTTAAACATAGGCAAAGACTTGATACATTTATGTCATCAGGCAGTGTATTCCACAGAGCAGCCCCAGAGTAAGATAGGCTCGATTTGAACAAATCGATGCGAGAGAGAGAGAGAGAGAGAGAGAGAGAGAGAGAGAGAGAGAGAGAGAGAGAGAGAGAGAGAGAGAGAGAGAGAGAGAGAGAGAGAGAACAAAGTAATCATGCACAGGTACAATTCAAGGCAGAAGAAAAAGAACAGAAGGATGGGTATAGGAGGAGGGGGGGGGGGGCAGTGTGAGGGAGGCGGGGGGGGGGGGGGGGGGACGGGTGCAGTTGCTGTCGTAGATAGAAAGTGAGAATGGATATGAAACTTTGGGGAAGGACAGGGGTGGGGGAAGGACGGGGTGGGGGAAGGACGGGGTGGGGGAAGGACGGGGTGGGGGAAGGACAGGGTGGGGGAAGGACGGGGTAGGGGACATTCTGAACACAGAGATGTAGTATCTCTGACACAGGTTGGTCACGTGACTTCGAATCCACATTCCAATGATTCTACCAATCAAAATTCAACATGATCAGAAGACCATTGAGAGTAAAAAGAGGCGATTCTATTTCACTCCAATTATTTATCCCGATAGATAAACACAAATTTGGTGTTCTAATAAAACTAATCTATGAGATTTTCAGGAAATCATTTGAGAACTACTTTTAGCGCGAACGTGTCTATAAGGTTGCAAACTGCCTTGAGCACGTGCGATTGTGTATATACAGTAGTCGCCGCTTATTAAAAACACATTGGGACCGAACAAAAGTGTTTTTAATAAGCGGCGTTTTTATTAACCGGCACTTCCCGCTTCACCAAGCCGTTGCGTTTCTTCCACCTGTTAAACCACCCATCTGTAGCTTTGAATTCGGAGCGACAAAGCTGGGAAGCAATCTGTTCCGCCTTCTGACACAGGATTGGGCCGTTTACAGGTGTGTTGCGCGCTTGGATAGAGTCGAACCACCGCTTTAAGCCATCTTCTGTCTCTTTATCCTTCCCGCAGCGCCGACGCTTCCTTTGGCCTTGACTGGAGCCCTCTGCGATATCAGCCCTAAGTTCATCTTCTTTTTTCAGTGTCTGGCACAGAAATGATGCCGACACACCCAAAATGTCAGCACCCTCCCTCAAACTTTTAGAATTTAGCTCTCGGTAGCGATCAAGCAAGTCCACTTTGTCTTTGGGTGTCATTTCTGTTCTTTTTCTTTTCTTTGGAGCTGAAGTTAAAGCCATTTTCTGATTCACTGCTTAATTAGCGAGACTAGACAGTGTTGAATTGACATCTGACGGTTTGCTGACAAGGTACGTGTAATCACTGTTCACACAAACGCTGAAGTGTCTTTAGTTGTCATCTAACGGTTTGCTGACAAGAATTCACAACCAGAGATCGACTCTGACCCTCCGATTCGAACTCGCTCAATGAAGTATAAATATTGCTGTTGTATTCAAAGTCCTTATAATTAGTAGAGTTCACAATATTACACTCTTGTGATTCGAATTTTACCGCATACAAGTTTTACATTCATGGGAAATCGATGTTTAGAAAATGAACTGACGGAAAAATGGCTGCCAGTATGGAGTGTATCACAACAAGCGGAGGAATACACTCACGATGTGATATGGCATTCAGCGTGGCTGTTCAGAACGGTGGTATGCATGTTATGGAAGAATTTAGGCTATCACGTGACCAACCTGTTGCTGAGACTATATTCACTAGTCTCAGCCACGCTGAATGGGTAGGGGAAGGACAGGGTGGGGGAAAGACGGGGGTGGAGGTGGGAGGGTAGGGGGTGGGAGGGGGAGGGGCAGCGCCCTGCTCCCTGCAATAGTGTTCGAAAAGTTGAGCTGACGATTTTGTAAGAGATGAGTATTATGCCAGACTTAACAACAACAATAACAACAAATACAACAACAATAACAACAAGGAAGGAGGACATGACAGGTGCTCACACACACAAACACTCCCACACACACAAAGGCATTACACACACACACGCACACGCACACAGAGGCATTACACACACGCACACACACACACGCGCGCGCGCGCACGTGCTCACACTGGGAGAGAGAGAGAGAGAGAGAGAGAGAGAGAGAGAGAGAGAGAGAGAGAGAGAGAGAGAGAGAGAGAGAGAGCAAGCAAAAGAAACTGGTGGAGAAGAATGGAGGAGAATTTTTTTTCTTCTCAGTTCTGTAATTCAGTCCGCTATTTGATCTGTTCCTAAAAAACTTATTGTTGTAACAAATTAATGTTTGTACGTAGTTCTTTACTACCCTTTTTTGTCATCTACATGTATGTGCTAGACAAGGAGTTTTCCTTTGAGAGGGAATGAAGAAGTGGCTGTGAAGCAAAGCAAGGGGGTTAGGGAAGAGGGGGATAGGGAGAGAGGGATGGGGTAGGGAAGAGGGGAAGATAAGTGAGGGGGGGGGGGGGGGGAGAGGCAGAAAGATTGAATTGCATCAACTACAATAATGACTTCCGCACGCATTTCTGGCGTCACTGACTGAAGCTGATGATGTCATCAAGTTACAGGCACATTCTCCTTGTCAAGAGAGCGGGGCTGTAGTGTGGAAGTGATGACGCAGTTTCGCTGACACTACACAAAGTGGATATATCTAAGTGCCGGGGTCGGTTGTGCAGTTACTGAAAAGAAGAGTAGGAGACAAGCAACCGACTGTTTCTTTCATGAGCAAGTCTGGCCCAAACGGCCCTCTTCAGGGCAGACTTGCTCATGAAAGAAACAGTCGGTTGCTTGTCTCCTATTCTTCTTTTCACTACACAAAGTGGTTACATTCACTCAAATCACAGACAAAAAACCCTGAACCTTATGAGTCAGTTCGGCTCCTCCAACCACGTGTGTTCAACTGTCAGACAGACTGTCCACCCTTACTTCAACAGATACGAAGTCTGTCAAGCTCTATGTCAACAGACAGACAATCTGTCTAGCCCCACCTAAACAGATGGACAGTCTGTCTAGCCCTACCTAAACAGATAGACAGCCTGTCTAGTCTTACCTAAACAAATAGACAGTCTGTCTAACCCTACCTAAACAGACAAATGTCTGTCTCTCCTTACTTCAACGATAATCTGTCTATCCCTACCTCAAAAGACAGACAGGCAGTCTATCCCTATCTCAACAGATAGACAGACTGTCCATCCTCACTTCAACAGACTCTCTATCCCTACTTTAGCACACAGACAGTTTGTCCATCTTGAGGCAGACAGATGAACTGTCTGATCGCTCACTCAGCAAACTACCAGGCTGCCCAGTTGTCTCACAGTCTGACTGGCAGTTCATCAGACTGTCACACAGCCTTGTCCATCGAACAGTGAGACAGCCTGCTTGTCTACCAGACAGTGAGACAGCCTGCTTGTCTACCAGACAGTGAGACAGACTGCGTTCATCCTTTTCTTCATACAGTCCAGTGCCAGCGCTGCCTGGCTTTGTGCGACTCACAGAAGGCGACTATGTACACTGTACAGAGTTTGTCAATAGGAACCGACTTGTGGGGACAAGAGACTCACCTTTTACCTCAAGTGCCACAAGCACACTTCCACAGCGCGTAGGTCAACAGGGAGCGGATGGACAAAGCCGTACTACAGGGAGACACCCCAGTGAAAGCAGGCACGACCCATGTCACATCTTCCATGCATTTCACACGCTTGGAACGAGAAGGGAAAACTCAAATCAATGGCAATGCGAATAATGATTAATCTATGTGACACACACACAACAAGCTTGAAATAAAACATGAGCCTATTGTCCCCGTATATAGTTCACAGTTTTGTTTCAACAACGCGACAGCACTTCAGAACCACAATATTGCTACATGATGAGCACAACAATGGACGCCAAATAAATAGAGGAAATCATACATGTGCTCTTTCAGTGCTAGATTACCTCAGCTGATCTGACAGCACTGTCACTATATCACTGCCACAATATCACTGTCACAGCATCATTGCCGCAGTATCACTGTCATAGTAGCACTGCCACATCACTGACATAATAGCACTGCCACATCACTGTGCCACATCACTGTCACAGTATCACTGCCAAATCACGGTCACAATATCACTGCCAAATCACTGTCACAGTATCACTGCCACATCACTGTTACAGCATCACTGCCACATTACTGTCACAGCATCACTGCCACATCACTGTCACAGTATCACTGCCACATCACTGTTACAGTATCACTGCCACATCACTGTCACAGTATCACTGCCACATCACTGTTACAGTATCACTGCCACATCACTGTCACAGTATCACTGCCACATCACTGTCACAGGTCCTTCGGATGAGACCTTAATAAACCGAGGTCTAGTGTGTGATACGCATTCACAACATCAAAATCACGCACTATAAAGATCCTGACGCTCATGTCCTCGACGGGTGGGTGTCGGCCACAGTAAAAACACCCAGCACGCACAATTTCTCCTTTGTGGAAAACAGTGTGCCAGCGCCCTTGCCAGCAGGACACTGGTCTCATTGATTTGAGACACTACACACTGAGAGGCAGCCTCGACATCGGCTGAAGCGCTTTGAGTCTCACTGAGTGGGAATATCGCGCGGTATAAGAGTGATTTAATAAATATCACTGCCACATCACTGTCACAGTATCACTGCTGCAGTACTGCAGTACTGTCAGCATCAAACCCAGCACAGCTCTCTCAACACCAGGGCATCATCAAGCTGCGTTGTAATTGGGCGAAGATTCGGCCTACTTTTCGGGGTTTGTCAAGTGTCCGAAGTCCGAAGTAGACTTCCGTGATCGTGTTCGTGAAAGTCCGCTGTGTACTTCCAGGAAGTAGGCCAAACCTGTGTCCTGATTGGTCGTACAAGATCGCTCTTTTGTTTGGGAGTCGAGGAATCCACAGCTCATTGAGGCCCCAGCATGGGCCTATTTGTATCCAACAGCGTCCAACACACATTTGCTAAGTCCACTTCGGTCTTTGTTCCCTTGGGGCACTACGCCCGACCAGAACACAGCTTATGGGAAGGGCTAACGGCAGCACACAGACATCCAGTCCAGCGCAGGCAAGCTCGGCCTGACTATCACAGCAGCACTGAAACTGGATGCGCACTTGCTGCACCGCCAGGGTGTCCGTGTTCTCTGCTGAGGCTGCTGGTGGAAGCAGGCGCTGCCAGGGTGTCCGTGTTCTCTGCTGAGGCTGCTGGTGGAAGCAGGCGCTGCCAGGGTGTCCGTGTTCTCTGCTGAGGCTGCTGGTGGAAGCAGGCGCTGCCAGGGTGTCCGTGTTCTCTGCTGAGGCTGCTGGTGGAAGCTGGCGCTGCCAGGGTGTCCGTGTTCTCTGCTGAGGCTGCTGGTGGAAGCAGGCGCTGCCAGGGTGTCCGTGTTCTCTGCTGAGGCTGCTGGTGGAAGCAGGCGCTGCCAGGGTGTCCGTGTTCTCTGCTGAGGCTGCTGGTGGAAGCAGGCGCTGCCAGGGTGTCCGTGTTCTCTGCTGAGGCTGCTGGTGGAAGCAGGCGCTGCCAGGGTGTCCGTGTTCTCTGCTGAGGCTGCTGGTGGAAGCAGGCGCTGCCAGGGTGTCCGTGTTCTCTGCTGAGGCTGCTGGTGGAAGCTGGCGCTGCCAGGGTGTCCGTGTTCTCTGCTGAGGCTGCTGGTGGAAGCTGGCGCTGCCAGGGTGTCCGTGTTCTCTGCTGAGGCTGCTGGTGGAAGCAGGCGCTGCTGGGGTGTCCGTGTTCTCTGCTGAGGCTGCTGGTGGAAGCTGGCGCTGCCAGGGGAGCTGCAGCCACCAGATGTCAGGCAAGGTGTGCAACTTCACTGCCGTCTGCAGCCAAGGGCCCCGCTGCAACAGAATGGCGGTCTGCCAGGAACTGAACTACATAGAGACTCAAAGTCCACTGGATGCATCACCCGTCTCGCTGTTTGGTGTTCTCTGTGCTATGCTCCATGTGCTATGCTCCCTGCGCTATGCTCCTTGTGCAATGCTCCCTACAACACAGCATTTCTGTAGGGTTCCCGTCTCACCCAGACTACATCACACAAGTGGTGGTGGTGGCAGTTGAGGTCTGCAGACAAGGAGTATGTGAAGAGATGCCTCGGTCTGACCGCCACTCCACACCCACACACCCACACACAGTCCTCGGCTGCAGCAGCAGTAGCAGCAGGAAGCAAGTATCCGCCATGTCGTCAGAGCCACCATATTGGACACTGCTAGGGTTTCTTGTGACTGCTCAGACTTCCACTCTGTCCAGCACGCTTGTGGCACTGCAGAGCAAGACACTGAGAGCATGGCACTGAGAGCTTGGCACTGATAGCAAGACATACCTAGGACAACCGCAGTCCTCGTGCGGCTGTCTATTCCAACGCCTCGTTCTGCGAACACACCAATGAAGAACTGTTTGAACTTTGACTCAGATTGATCATCTTTCCCTGCGTTCCGTTGACTCTGCTTCATCTCTGCTACGGTGTAGCAGGGTCACGAGTTTCGATTGGTCGGTTTCTTTAATTACTTTAAAAGCACGTTACCATTAAAAGTAGAGGGTTTTGGAGGCCCTCTTTGGATACATGGATCCCCTAAATAATTTCACATTCATTTATATCCCTCTTCATCGAATAGACAGCTTAATAAAAGCATTAGGGTCGAAAATCCATTAATAACAAAAGGGAGGTAACCATCACTAGTCAGAGAGGAAGGTCAAGGAAATCCAAACATGTGTGTCGTCTGCTAAATCGTTACACTCATGGGTATAAATGCCGACGTTTACTACAAATATCAAACCAAGACATACGATCCACTCTGCCACGGTGATGAGAGCACGAAAACATTTATTTATTCGAAATTTGACAGCAATCGGCACGTATTCCACTTCCATGTTATGTAAACTCCATGGTTCGAAGCATGTTTAGTTGTGTTTAGTATGAGCCAATCAAATGCGGCTACGAGTTCTGTAGTTTCATCGTTGCTAGGCACAGCAAACGCTCTAGCTGCTGCGCGACCTTTGACAGGAAGTTGACCTCTGCCACTGGGTGAAACGTCACCAAAGATTGTGTATGAATGATTTTCCACTCTAATACTTTTATTAGGTCGTTTCTTCGATCAATAGTGATAAATTTGAGTGTGAAATAATATTCGAGATTCGTGTATTCAAAGGGGGCCTCCAAAACCCTCTACTTTTAATGGTAACGTGCTTTAAAAATAATTAAAGAAACCGACCAATCGAAACTCGTGACCCTGCTACACCGTAGCAGAGATGAAGCAGAGTGCACGGAACGCAGGGTTTATCACAGACCACCACACTTACAAGACAATGGCCGTGGCGTTTCTCTTCTTCATGAGTAAAAAGTAACACAGATGTCACGCCCTGGCAGAGACAGCGCGCCCTGTAGTTCCTGTTCGCCCTGACAGCGTCCTCCTGACTAGGCTGGCATCGTGACTGCCACTGCACTCGCCACACTCTACACACACTCTACACGCACTATACACACAGTGTACACGTACTGTACGCAGACTGTACACACGCTGCCGAGGCTGGGCAAGAACAGCAGCTTGAGAGCAGAGCACCACAAAGGCAGCCAGCTTGCTCTGCACACACCCAGTGATGCATGACGATTCCACAGTGCTGCAGTCAGTGGCGCGTCTTTGAGCTGGCAGCCTGGCACTGCAGACTTGTCACGCACCAACAATTCCCAGCAGACTGGTAGAGTGGAGCCTTGGAGCCGCTAGAACTGGAGAGGGGATGGCAAGAGCTGCTTGAGGCTGGAGTAGAGGGCGGAGAACTGTCTCCAGCGCCATGACGTCACTCCTCTAGCACTTCCCACTCATGCGTGAAAGTGTCGCCAGTTTTCAGGTCAAGCTGACCCAAGTTGTGTTCTCTCCCTGATTGGCTGATGGAAGCAGTTATGTGACCACTGTGGAGATGTGTCGGGATTGCGCATGACACGCCTGACGTCATCATCCTTCAGCATTCTAACCAGCGTGTGCACAACGTTTGATGTGACAGTGTGTTCATAACTAGAGCTTTGTCAAACACAGACTCTGATCTCGTCCAAAACCTTCTCTTACAGAAATGTAACGCAGGCATAAATACGAGTAACTCCGTCTGAATGCAGGAAGGTCAATGGACAGAAGTGTGATGAGGTGCACCTATCACCGAATGTATCGTACATCTACTGTGTCCATGTCATAAGGTGCACCTATCACAAAGTGTAGTGTACATCTGCTGTATTCATCCTCTATTGACATATCCCTTCTTCTGT
>JAWQFJ010016962.1:10000-15261 GCA_034096865.1 Theodoxus fluviatilis | reverse complement strand
TTAGAGGAATACTCGGGAATGGACATACTTAGAGACTAGGTACAGAGAACTGGTGTGAAGTCGTGAAAAACCAGTGTCCTACTGTAACTCTGAAACTGACAACGGAAGATGCTCGAGCCGCGATGATGTAAACAGCGTGTGCAGCCACAGAAGTGTGTCAGCGTTTAGTTGCTTAGACACCGCCTGCTGTCGCTGTCTTTGCCTCCTTCAAGATCTAGGAGAGCGTGCTTGAGTTTTATTGTTTTCACAATAACATTGAATAACTTAATGTATTGGTGAACTTCTTTTAATCATAACACATTTTGTTATCGTGATAATGCGTTGTAAACATCCCGTTTTCACCCGGACAAAGAAAACTCATTACCGGGGATTGGGTGAATGGGGAAAGGGTGGGGAGAGGGTCGATGAATTAATATTTTAAAATTACTGTGTCCAACATTGACAGAGGGTAGTGGGAGGGGGAGGGTTGAGTGGGAGCGAGGAGGGGGGCGGCGTTTTGAGTGGGAAGAAGGGGAGGGTGGGAGGAGTTGAGGGGGAGGGGAGGGATGCCTAATCTCCCAGCGTTTCTGCTGCATCATCTATCCCGTGAGTCGACCATTTTTGTTGCGACATAAACGCTTCTTGTGATTTCAATCGACCAGAAATTTCCCAATCTGTCCAAAGATGAACGTCCGTTCTATGTTTGGACACACGTTTTTTGTAACAAAAATCGTCCCCTGCATTAATAGATATCGGGAAAATCGTCCGTTGATATGAACAGACCTGGGAAAACATGTGTGATGTCATTGTAGAAAGGCGCGAACCAACTGTCCAATCAGCATGGCGGAACAAACTTTTGACGCAAAAATGACATCAGATCTATCAATATCGTCCAATGAAAGTATCGAGGCACACTCTATGTTTAGACACACGTTTTTTGTTGCGACATCGACACAGCCCCACTGCTTGACTGACTGCTGACGACATCGCTTTGCTTCCGGTTGGAAAACTCCAAGTATTCTCGATAGCATGGAGTGGTGAGTTCCGGGTTATAGTCACATGACTACAGGTTTTACACAAATCATATCCGCTTCGTTCTCGAGATATTATTCTCCGGAAAGTGAACAATTGTTATGGCGGAGATGGAGGAGGGGAGTGGGGGTGTGGTGTGGTGGGGGTGGAGGGTGAGTGGAAGATGTGATGTCTCTCCAAGCAGTGACACAGCTTCTCCTTCTCACGTCACACCAGGGAAGGGATGGCATCGCGCCTTGAGAGACAGTCATCTACAGCCCCGTGTTGTGGATAGGGGGACTAATCATCCATTTTAACATATTTACAGATAACTCATCTGTGGCAATATTTTGTATAAGTACCTGAAGAGACAAATCGATCTGTATTTCATAAAATGGTTAAATTATGCATTAATTAAAGTAAGTGTGGTCTAAGTAAGTGCTCTTTCTCTCTCTGTGTCTCTCTCTCTCACTCTCTGTCTGTCTGTCCGTCTGTCTGTCTGTCTGTCTCTCACTCTCTATCTGTCTGTCTGTCTGTCTGTCTCTCTCTCTCTCACTCTCTGTCTGTCTGTCTATCTGTCTCTCTCTCTCTGTCTCTCTCTGTCTCTCTCTCTGTCTCTCTCTCTGTCTCTCTCTATCTGTCTTTTCTCTCTCTCTGTCTTTCTTACTCCCTCTCTCTCTCACTTTCACTCTCTCTCTCTTTCACTCTCTCTGTCTGTCTTTCTCTCTCTCTCTCTCTCTCTCTCTTTACCTCTCTGTCTCTCTGTCTCTCTTCTTTCTCTCTCTGCCTGGTTTTTTTTCTTTCCCTCACTCAATTTGTCTCTCTCAATCTCTCTCTCAAATTGTCTCTCTTAATATCTCTCTCTCTCTCAATCTCCCTCTCAATCTCTCTCTCAATATCTCTCTCTCCCTCTCTCTCTCTCAATATCTCTCTCCCTCTCTCTCTCTCAATACCTCTCTCTCAATCTCTCTCTCTCTCTCTCTCTCTCTCTCCAATAAAGGAAAACGAAATCTTCAGTGCATAAAGATAAATATCTAACTTATAGGAAAGTTTACAAAAGCTTAATCCGTGCCAAGAAAAGAAGTCACTTTCACTTAACCAGCATCAAGCTTATAGAGAGCATCAAAGATACTCGCACTTTTTGGACACAAGTGAGAAACGCAACGCAAAAGTATTTGGGTAACGTTGAAATCAAATTAACAACCTGGAAAGATCACTTTGCAAAACTTTACGTGAACAATTATGATGAAAAGCTCGCATTGACCGGGATACTCAAAGATTCCCAAACACCCGTAACTATCGTAACGAACTCAATTCTAGATGAGCCCATTACGTTGGAGGATGTAAAGACATCTCTTCGCAGAATGAAGTCACGGAAATCGGCAGGGAAAATAAAATTCCAGGCGAATGCTACAAAGCCGGCGGTGATATAATTGCTCCTTTTCTAACGAAATTATTCAATACGCTCTATGACTCCCACTACTTCCCCCCTGAATGGTCCCGGTCTGTAGTGGTTCCCCTGTACAAGAAGGGCGATAGGCTGGATCCGAATAACTACAGGGGGATCTCGTTATTTTGCACACTTAGCAAGGATTTTGCTTCCATCCTGACACGCCGACTGCGTTGTTGGACGGAGGAAGAAGACAAATTATGTCGGGAACAGGCAGGCTTCAGAGCGCAGTATTCTACCATCGACCATGTCCTTACCCTCTACTGTATGGTCCTCAAACACGTCCAGGGCGAAGGAAGGGGAAAATTCTATGTTACCTTCGTCGACTTCGAGAAGGCCTTCGTTTCGGTTGATAGGACACAACTCTGGAAGGTTCTAGCGAACTCTGGTCTTTCCACAAAATTCGTAAATGTGCTGAAAGCAATGTATAGAAACTTTGAAGCATGCGTCAAATGGAACGGTGTGACGTCAGATTTTTTCAGATGCCCCGCGGGCGTAAAACAGGGGGCATTAGAGAGTCCGACAATTATCTCCCTGTATATGAATGTTGTAGCTCATCATGTGAGGAAAATGGGGAAACATGGGACCCAGCTACAACCCGGTACTCCCGAGATTTTTGCCTTGTTATTCGCCGATGACGTTGCTCTCCTGTCTACCACACCTTGCGGTTTACAAAACCAAATTAATAACATTGATCATGCGTCCAGCACATTGGGGTTGAAGGTTAACTTGCAGAAAACCAAGGTGATGGTTTTTCGTAAGGGAGGACATTTAGCACAGGGAGAAAGATGGACTCTGGCTGGCATGAACCTAGAAGTCGTAAACAATTACAAGTATCTTGGGTTTACTTTTTCTACGAGGCTATCCTTTAATGTACATCTGGAAGACCTAGCAACCAGGGGGAAGCAAAGAGTCGCTTAAATATTGAAGACAATGTGGAGTCTGCATAGCTTAAGTACAACCGTCTTCTTTAAAATATTCGACTCATAGGTGCAATCTCTCCTGTTGTACGGTGCGGAGATATGGGGCATGAGTAATACAGACATTGTAGAAAACGCCAATTCTTTTGCCTGTAAAAGGATTCTTGGTCTGTATAGCTGTACCCCTAATTACATGGTATACGGGGACCTGGGAAGGTACCCTTTATCTAATTCAGCCTGCACGAGAGCGATGAAATATTGGCTTAAAGTGTGCAAAATGCCAAACAGCAGGCTCCCCAAGAAAGCACATCTCTGGCTTCACAACTGTAATGTCTCCCCAAATAGTAAATGGACAGTACTTATTGAAAATTGCTTGTCAAGATATGGTTTTGCCTATGTATGGCTAAATGGCGGAGTTGGTAATGAAAAAACCTTCCTAAGGCATTCAAGTAAAGACTTCGCGACTGTTATAGCCAACTATGGCACGAGGAAAATGCCGCCAGTGAAAGATATAGCTGGTACGCTTCGTTCAAAAATTTATTCGGAGAAGAAGAGTACCTGCATATTATAACAATTAAAAAAGTTTCGTGATGCTTATTCAAGATTTAGGTTTGGTGTCAACAACCTGAAGAAAAATAGGCACCGTTTTATTCCACAGAGCAATGACCCAAAATGCCCCTTTTGTTGAGAAAATAAAGATGAAAACCACTTCTTTGTAAATGTACAAACTATGCATGATGACTTACGAAAAAAATTCCTCGGACAACTTCTGGATGCAGGAATAAATATTTCCAATAGATTTCCACTGCAAATATGATAATATTAAGAAACGTGGTTATGTATATCCACTATGCTATGAATCGTCGAGAGGAAAACTGCAGTTGATTATGTATCATATGACTCGTCAATTTGTAATCTCTCATGCAAAACTGTAATGGGCGGTCGACCTAAATACAATAAAAAGTCAAAGACTCTCTCTCTCTCTCTCTCTCTCTCTCTCTCTCTCTCTCTCTCTCTCTCTCTCTCTCTCTCTCTCCCTCTCTTTCCCTCTCTCTCCCTCTCTCTCTCGCCCCTGGTGAGCCAGATATTTAACCCTTCTGTTTGCTAACGACATATTGTTCTTGTCAACCACTCCATCCGGACTACAGTGCCAAACTGACAATCTGCAGGTGTCCAGAGCACTTGGCTTAACCATAAACATAGACAAAACCAAGGTAACGGTTTTTCGGCGTGGAGGTCATCTGGCAAATGGAGATAAGGTGGAGGCTTGCCAGTACAGCACTGAGGGGGTTAACTCTTACACGTATTTGGGGTTTGTCTTCACCACAAAACTGTCCATTACTGCAGCTCTCGAAAGTCAGATTGGCAAAGACGAGAAAAAACTGTAAACGTATTGAAAACTATGTGGTGTATTCGTCGCCTGAACACATATGTACTATGTAAACAATTCGATGCTAAGGTATTACCTTCCTTACTCTACGGATCGGAACTCTGGGGGTTCAAGAACCGTGATAGCGTAGACAAAGTACATATGTTCGCCTGTAAGCAATTCCTGAATGTAGACGCAAGTTCCCTCAACACTATGGTAAATGCAGAGACGGAAAGACATTCTTTATTTGCACATGCTGCCATTAGAACGGTAACATACTGGTTAAGATTATACAAGATGCCAGTAGACAGGCTTCCAAAGCATGCATATCTCATGGTGGCTTGTGTAACATGCAGACAAATATGGTCGAATCATGTGAAGGAGCTTCTGTCCAAAATTGGCTTTGCATTTCTTTGGAAAAACGCAAGTGAGAAGGTCTTTCTGAAAACTCTTCGACACAGACTTAGAGATTGCTTCTACCAGAACTCGGTTTCCACGTTGAACTGTAGCGAACGATTCTCGGTGTATAGAA
>JAWQFJ010016962.1:0-5000 GCA_034096865.1 Theodoxus fluviatilis | reverse complement strand
ATTCTGTCTGTCTGTCTGTCTGTCATTCTGTCTTTCTTTCTGTGTGCTTGTGTTTGAGTGATTGTCTGTGTGTCTGTGTGTCCGTCTGTGTGTCCCTGTGTCTGTGCGTCTGTGTGTCTGTATGTCTGCCTATCTGTCTGTGTTTCTGTCTGTCTGTCTGTCTGTCTGTCTGTCTGTCTGTCTGTCTGTCTGTCATTCTGTCTTTCTTTCTGTGTGCTTGTGTTTGAGTGATTGTCTGTGTGTCTGTGTGTCCGTCTGTGTGTCCCTGTGTCTGTGCGTCTGTGTGTCTGTATGTCTGCCTATCTGTCTGTGTTTCTGTCTGTCTCTCTGTCTGTCTGTCCGTCTGTCTGCCTGTCTGTGTGTCTGTCTGTGTTTCTGTCTGTGTTTCTGTCTGTCTGTGTTTCTGTCTATCTGTCTGTCTGTCTGTCTGTCTGTGTGTCCGTCCGTCTGTCCGTCCGTCCGTCCATCATCCGTCTGTCTGTCTGTCTTTCTGTCAGTTTATATGTCTTTTTCTGTCTGCCTGCCTTCCTGACTGCCTGTGTGTCTGTCTGTCTGTCTGTCTGTCGTCTGTCTCTCTCTCTCTCTCTCTGTGTCTGTATGTCTGTAAGTCCGTCTTTTTGTCTGACTGAATGTCTGTATGTCGAAGTGCTTGCCTGCCTTCCTGTCTGTTTGTCTGTCTGTCTATATGCCTGTGTGTGTTTTTGTCTGTGTGTAATTGTGTGTGCGTGTGTATGTGTGTGTGAGTGTCTGTCTATCTGTGTGTCAGTGTGTCTGTCTGTCTGTCTGTCTGTCTGTCGGTCTGTCTGTCTCTCTCTCTCTCTCTCTCTCTCTCTCTCTCTCTCTCTCTCTCTCTCTGTGTCTGTATGTCTGTAAGTCCGTCTTTTTGTCTGACTGAATATCTGTATGTCGACGTGCTTGCCTGCCTTCCTGTCTGTCTGTCTGTCTATCTGCCTGTGTGTGTTTTTGTCTGTGTGTAATTGTGTGTGTGTGTGTGTGTGTGTGTGTGTATGTGTGTGTGTATGTGTGTGTGAGTGTCTGTCTATCTGTGTGTCTGTGTGTCTATCTGTGTGTCTATCTGTGTGTCTGTCTGTCTGTCTGTCCGTCCGTCCGTCCGTCCGTTCGTCCGTCCGTCCGTCCGTCCGTCCGTCCGTCCGTTCGTCCGTTCGTCCGTTCGTCCGTTCGTCCGTTCGTCCGTCTGTCCGTCCGTCCGTTCGTCCATCCGCGTATCATTTCGTATGTCTTTCAGTCTGTCTGTCTGTCCGTCCGTCCCTCCGTCCGTCCGTCCGTCCGACTGTCTGTCTGTGTGCCTGTCTATGTGTCTGTGTGTCTGAGTGACTGTCTGTCTGTCTGCCTGCCTGCCTGCCTGCCTGCCTGCCTACCTGCCTGCCTGCCTTCCTGCCTGCCTGCCTGCCTGCCTGCCTGTCTATCTGTCTGTTGTTTTGTCTGTCTATCTGTCTGCCTGTGTCTGTTTGAATAGATATGAAAACACATTTCAAGTGCAATATACATCCACCCACCCATCCAAGCCACCGCCCCCAGGCGCACCTTCACGCTACAAGAACCAGTCTATTACGACCTTCAGCCCACCAGCAGCAGTGGCACCACCTACATTACCCCAGCTCAGCCTCCACCGCTGCTAAATATGCATACACAAACACTGAGACAACGATGGGGATGGGGGAAGGAGGAGAAGAATGGAGAGAGAGAGAGAGAGAGAGAGAGAGAGAGAGAGAGAGAGAGAGAGAGAAGGGGGGAGAAGGAGAGAGGGAGAGAGGAAGAGAGTGGGAGAGAGAAGGAGAGAGAAGGAGAGAGAGAGAGAGAGAGAGAGAGAGAGAGAGAGAGAGAGAGAGAGAGAGAGAGAGAGAGAGAGAGAGAGAGAGAAAGAGAGGAGAGAGAAGAAGAGAGAGAGAGAGAGAGAGAGAGAGAGAGAGAGAGAGAGAGACAGACAGACAGACAGACAGACAGACAGACAGACAGACAGACAGACAGACAGACAGACAGACAGACAGACAGACAGACAGACAGACAGACAGACAGACAGACAGACAGACAGACAGACAGACAGACAGACAAAGAGACACAGAAAGAGAGAGAACAAACACTTACCCGTCTCGATTCTTCACTGTCTTCGCAGTTTCTGGTTTGTCCGTAAGTGCACCTCTCAAGTCCTTGTAAACAGCGCCAACGTCCACTTGTAATTTACGTCACTTAGAATGCTCTCCAGTGTGTCTCAATGTTGTGCGTTGCGCTGCTTCTATTTCTAGACATAGGAAAAACCTCTCTCTCTCTCTCTCTCTCTCTCTCTCTCTCTCTCTCTCTCTCTCTCTCTCTCTCTCTCTCTCTCTCTCTCTCTCCAATATCTCGCATGGCAATCATTTTCAGAGAGACTTTTGATTGCCCCTGCGTTTTTTCTGCACATGCAACCTTGATTATCTGGTCAGGTGTTGATGCAGAGACCCGGCCACGGTGAAGCTGGCGTGAGTTCTTACAGAGGTTTCTGCTGCATCAGTCTTCTGCAGCCACACAGAGAGCACCAGACTTCTGCAGCCACACAGAGAGCACCAGTCTTCTGCAGCCACACAGAGAGCATCAGACTTCTGCAGCCACACAGAGAGCACCAGTCTTCTGCAGCCACACAGAGAGCACCAGACTTCTGCAGCCACACAGAGAGCACCAGTCTTCTGCAGCCACACAGAGAGCATCAGACTTCTGCAGCCACACAGAGAGCATCAGACTTCTGCAGCCACACAGAGAGCACCAGTCTTCTGCAGCCACACAGAGAGCACCAGACTTCTGCAGCCACACAGAGAGCACCAGACTTCTGCAGCCACACAGAGAGCATCAGACTTCTGCAGCCACACAGAGAGCACCAGACTTCTGCAGCCACACAGAGAGCATCAGACTTCTGCAGCCACACAGAGAGCACCAGACTTCTGCAGCCACACAGAGAGCACCAGACTTCTGCAGCCACACAGAGAGCATCAGTCTTCTGCAGCCACACAGAGAGCACCGCAGCCACACAGAGAGCACAGTCTGCAGCCACACAGAGAGCATCAGTCTTCTGCAGCCACACAGAGAGCATCAGTCTTTGCAGCCACACAGAGAGCACCAGACTTCTGCAGCCACACAGAGAGCACCAGACTTCTGCAGCCACACAGAGAGCATCAGACTTCTGCAGCCACACAGAGAGCATCAGACTTCTGCAGCCACACAGAGAGCATCAGTCTTCTGCAGCCACACAGAGAGCATCAGTCTTCTGCAGCCACACAGAGAGCACCAGACTTCTGCAGCCACACAGAGAGCACCAGACTTCTGCAGCCACACAGAGAGCACCAGAGCTGCAGCCACACAGAGAGCATCAGTCTTCTGCAGCCACACAGAGAGCACCAGACTTCTGCAGCCACACAGAGAGCACCAGCAGCTGCAGCCACACAGAGAGCACCAGACTTCTGCAGCCACACAGAGAGCACCAGACTACTGCAGCCACACAGAGAGCACCAGCAGCTGCAGCTGAAAGTGTTGGCACGTGACAGCGCTATAAAGGTGGACCAAAGCATGTCACGTGGTTTTCTCCTATATCTAGCCCCTTTTGGTACATAGTATGAACTCAGAAATATCATCTTTTGTGGTTTTTTAAATCCAACCCATTTTCTTTGTAGATTTTATTACATTTGTTTCAAACACATTCACACTCATGCCTTCACACATGTGCATATACACACATGCACACACATACACTCGTATCTAGATACAGAGTCGCATGCACACACACGTATGCATGAGCACGCACACACGTCGACATACACATAAACGCATACATGTAGTCACACAGTCGCACACAAACACGCGCCCGCGCGCGAACGCGCGCGCGCATGCACACACACACACGCACGCACTCACACACATACACACACACACACACACACACACGCACGCACTCACACACACACAAACACACACACACGCGCACACGCACACGCACATGAAACAGTTGCATGTTTCATTGCTGATTACAGGTGTTGTGAATAAAGTGCCACTTTGGCGAACATGTTCCGTCATTGGTGTATTGTGTACAGAGAGCACGGTCCACTCAGTCAGAGCTGGAGATGTGTTACACAAAGTGGACGCCTTGGACGTCCTCGCTACAGGTCTGTGCCGGAAGTTCCGTGGTCAAGGCCGAACTTCTCCAGCACCAGAGTCAGCGGCTGTGAGCAGAGACTGCTAACGCCGTGGGGACACTGTCACTGACGGCCGGAGCCCCCGATGCCCCCTTCCTCCGCTGGGACCCCTGGTCGCTGGGCTTTCGGGGTCTGCGCCAGGAGTTCAGCCAGGGGCGGAGCCAGGCCGCCAAAGAGGCAGCAGGGGATGTCGGGACGGAATCTGATCATTTCACACGCAGCCGTGTGTTCCCATCATTCTTGGAACCTTCTACGCCCGACAGCAAAGTGGTCGCCAAACCCCGCCAGCAGCCCTACATGACGTCACTGCACTCGTCTTCCAGTCAAGCCAAAATGCCGACACCCAGCTCTCACTCACAGTTTGTCTGACAGGAAATTCTTTTGAAACGTTAACCTTGCATGACGCCACTCAGTAATTGACGTCATTCACAATCTGTGACATCATGACTTACTTTTGACTTATGCCTCTCTATTCCTTGAGGAACATAAGGCCGCAACAACACTCCTCCAACGCACACGGTTCTGGCAGGTCCTCTTCAGCTCCGCCCAAGTCATTCTGGTGGCCTTTACTGCAGCGTCGACACTCCTACGCCAAGTCTGTTTTGGTCGACCCACTTTGCGCTTTTATTGTGGGTTCCAGTCCAAAGCCTGCCTGGTGATGTTAGATGCAGGCTTTCGTAGCGTGTGGCCGATCCATCCCCATTTTCGTTTCCTGATCTCCTGGTCGATTCAGGCTTGTTTTGTCCTGTCCCACAGATTTTCATTGGAGACAGTCTCTGGCCATCTGATGTTGAGGATATTTCTCAGGCATCTGTTGACGAA
>JAWQFJ010016960.1:10000-22500 GCA_034096865.1 Theodoxus fluviatilis | reverse complement strand
TTATCGTGACATTTAGAGACGTTATCTTAATAAAACTACACTGCCACCCAATGGGTCTCTCTGGCATGGGCTGGCCTCTCTCAAACGATCAGAGGACGTGTTAAGCTCTCGAGAAGTTGACGTGATTTAGTGACTGATAACGCTTGGTCAGTCAGACGTAGCTCCCAGTGAGGTATCCAGTTCAGGTGGAGAGGGTCGCACCTAGCACTTGAAGGGAGCAAGACTTGCACTAACCCGTGTCCCACGTGTCAATGAACAAAAAGAGGAGTGTGACCAAATAAGTCTGGCGGTACTTCGTAGTCAAGGCAAGCTTTCGGAACCAAGCTCCTTCTTCGGGCCTAGTCAGACCTAGACTACGAAGTACCGCCAGACTTCATTGGTCACCCTCCTCTTGTTGTTCAAGAATTATAGTCTGACACCGGCCCTTCACCTCTTTGTTTGACCACGTGTCAACGGTCTCGTGTCTGGCTGTGTCGGATTCCCTGCGCAATGTGGGCGCCAAAGTGACAAAAGCGTTTTCTTGACGAGGAATAACTCGCGCATGGACGGACGAACATACAGACGAACGAACGGACGGACGGACGAACGGACGGAGTTTACGACCTATCAGCCTCTCTAGGCTATGTAAGGCCATTAAGCACGAGAATCACTAGAATACATGCGCAAGTCAAGTCACGATGTCCCTATTTATTCACCTCTTACGAATCGCATAGGGAGACGCGGTGGCTCTATTCTGACCCCCAACCCACAGGGGGAACGTGTGCATGGATGGCTCTGTATCCCCAAACCCCTGGCTCGCACCATTTCATTCGTATTTTTGCACATGCAAGTAGGCCTACTTGGGCACTGAGCGGTGTGTCGACATGAAGCAACATTTGCGACGCAGTTCTCACACACACGTGACGAGAACGCATCAAAGGCTGTTGTGTGTGCATGCTAATAAAGAACCGAAGCGTAAGGTTTAATTATCTGCGCTGAAATGAGCAGCAATTACCTGTTGAATTAAATCAACAAAATCAATGAGAAGTGGTCTACGCCTTGGGAATAGTGCATAGTCAATACCATGTGTGACCCTCCATCACAAAATGAGTCACTCGCTGTATTTTCAAAATTTTGATATCTGTATGTTTTCAAAAAGAGCACACAACAAGCTTCTCAATGGTGCAATAATCATGAACATATGACTACCCTACACGATTTCACATGACTTTTAAGATAGACACCCTAAAAGTACGCTTTTTGAGATAAAAGCGTTTTAAGTTTGCATACATTATTCCCCTTTTTTCCTAGCAACTCTTATTCTAGACTCATGCAATTTGCCACAGAGATAAAACAGTGGCTTTTTGCTTTGGTTGGCAGCCTAGGGTATTCCCCCGTCGATCTGTTGCTGTGGTGGCTACAAAACGTTGAGAAAATGCTTGATGTTGACGATCGGTTCGCGGTCGTTTTCTTGTAAATAATTTACCACCACACCCAAAAAACATCATAAAGCATACTCTTACGTGCTGATTTCAAACACGAAATTTACTCATACGATGAAGAAACGACTAGAGAAGCAAAAAAAAAAAATATCGAAGTCGACCACTACAACCCCCACCTCCTTTGTGAGCGGTTTGCGCAACTGACTCATTTAGCGATGGAGAGTCACACATTCACTTGGTAACAATACTTCAGCCCCGAGTTGCGCAGTCTAAGCGCTTGAAAGCGCTGGACGGGAGCAGCGCTTGTGCCGCTCAAACGCTTCGCTAAATGTCCCGCTCATCACCGCTTGCGAGCGATGACGAGACGGTGCGCAACTCGGGGCTGGTCTGTACACTTTCACAACGTGCTCTACATTTCACGGTCTTTTCAGGTTGGATGCACAACATCCGATCAAACAGTGACTGCACTATTTTTCAGTTCGGCTTGTATAGGTGAACACACGCAGTTATCCTCCGCACCAGAATAGATACACATCAAACAGTTATTCACAGCAGGTTGAGGTTCTAGGAAGACCCGCGCAGAAAATGTCCTCAATGTGCACAGAGATGAGGTGATCTTGATATATTGGTAGTCGGACTTGAGAATGCTGGACAGTACGAAAGTTTCCAAGTGGACCAATACCGAGAGAGAGAGAGAGAGAGAGAGAGAGAGAGAGAGAGAGAGAGAGAGAGAGAGAGAGAGAGAGAGAGAGAGAGAGAGAGAGAGAGAGAGAGAGGTTCTGGCCATTTAGGCCTAGGTGTTGTTATTTTGTTTGCATGTTCCACAACCCGCGTCATCCAAGGCCTTTGATGCTCCCCATTGATGTCGGCATCGTCCAGGGTCTTCACTGCTCATCATCGCCGTCGTCATCGTCCACAGGCCAGCCGCTCCTCATCGCTGTCATCATCATCCAACGTTCCCGGTGCCACTCGTCACCCTGAGCTCGTCTGATCAGGGGAGGTCCAACGGTCGTGGTCACGTTGTTTCCCTCCGTTCCCCGTTCTGCGGCTTGTCGCAGAGGGAGGCCACGAGACAGTGGTGATCGGCCGTAGTGGTTTTGTGCTGACGTGAGAGAGACAGTGTTGGACAGTCGGAGGTGTTGTGTGGACGGGCAAGTGACAGTGTTGGACAGTCGGAGGTGTTGTGTGGACGGGCAGGTAGCAGTGTTGGACGGTCGTAGGCGTTGTGCTGACGTGAAAGTGACGGTGTTGGACAGTCGTGGGGAAAGTTGCCCGGCGTGAGAGCGACCGCTGTTTGGACAACCGTTTTTGTTGTTGTTGTGGGGTTTGCGGGACTGTGGGGTGGTGTTGTGGCTCAGTCCATGGCCAACTGTTGAGTTTTGTGGGATTGGTGGGGAATGTATTTTCACATGTGTTTGGGTTAGGGTGTGCGGGTAGTATTGTTTCATCTTTTCATTGTTAGGTTGCATAAGTGCAGGTCATCGATCATTTATTATCATTACCATCCATCATTTTCACCTCCTTTCATTCATTCTGCGGCGTTGCTGAGGTCATCAATCATTTATTATCATTGCCATCCATCATTTTCACCTCCTTTCATTCATTCTGCGGCGTTGCTGAAGTATGATTAAATTCTTATTTGTTAAATAGTAATTTTGAGTTCCTGACTTCCTCTGCATGAGAGGGTAAGGTCCCACCCAGCGGGTGTGGGCGCGACACTCTCTCTCTCTCGCTCTCTCTCTCTCTCTCTCTCTCTCTCTCTCTCTCTCTCTCTGTCAATAATCATAGTGTGGCACATTCACAGAAAGTGCGACCGCACTGTATGCACTGCTTGACTGCAAGAAGGGTAATTATGAAGCGACAAAGAACTCAAAGAAACTACACGAAAACTGCGATCAAAAACGTTAACGTCACCAACGAAAACCAATTCATTATTCATGTGTCGACGTAATCTTTCATCTGACGTGTTCCATGACACTTGATATTTCCAAGCAGTCACGTAGCGGGTAGCAGCGATCGACAGTTGTGAAAAAAGCAGTTTACGATGTCAATAATTTCATATGACCAGTCGGAAATTCGCAGTCGTAGATGAGACAGGCGGGCTTGCCAGTAAAAAACAACAACCATAATTTGAAAAAATGAAGGCACAATGGAGCCACGGGGTGGTGGTTGATGAGAAACACGTTGCGGCAGCACCATTTCCGTTGCAAAAGGACAGAAAATGGAAATACTATTACAAACTAAATCAGAAATGATGTTGTGCTTTTGTAGAGTGTACAAAAAGAGAAAAGTTGGAGAACGGACAACTCAAAATGCTTCACCTTATAGGCAGAACGAGAGAATGATCGCTACGCACGGACTTGTTGTTGTCGTTGTTGTTGCCAGTTGTTGATTCTATGAAACCTTTTTTTTTGGGGTGGGTCTCTGTAACACACTTTACAGATCTCCCTGCTGCTTTCCACTAAGGACATCTTTGTAGTCTGCACGTGACAGAGATTTGGTGTTGTCAAAGCCAAAAATAAAGAAACTAAAAGGTTACACTTGAATAAGAATAAACATGTCTATTAACTGAGATGCAGAAAAGGAATGGGAGTAAATACTTCCAAATTCATGAAGCGAACACCATTTCAGAAAGTCAAGCAGCATAAAGCCAGAGAAAATGTCTGGAAGCTAGCGAAAGCTCTGCTATAATCATCGTTTCTTTCTGGGATGAACCGTTGACACTTTTATCGCAAAGTATAAATATATGTCGTTCTTCATTTCGCCCCAATCATCCGACTAAGCACACACACACACACACACACACACACACACACACACACACACACACACACACACTCACACACGCACACACACACACGCACACACACACATACACACTCACACTTACACACACACACACGCACACACACACACATACACACACACACATGCATACACACTCACACTCACGCACTCACACTCACACACACACACACACACACACACACACACATACACACACACACACACACACACACACACACACACACTCACACACACACACACACACGCACACACACTCACACACACACTGAACAGAGACGAAAAGGCACACCTTTCCTGAAGAACGCTTGCTTGTTCTCCTTGTCTCTCCTTCTACCTTCGGGTGTTTTTTGTGGTGTCTTTTTGGGTCTTTTCGGGCCTTCTCAGGTAATTTAGTGTCTTCTCGGGTCTTTTCGGGTCTTTTCGGGTCTTTTCAGGTGTTTTTGGGGGTCTTTTCGGGTGTCTTTTCGGGTCTTTTCGATAAAAATCACTGGCAGTGATTTTTATCGAAAAGACTTGAAAAGACCCGAAAAAACACCCGAAAAGACCCGAAAAGACACATGAAAAGACCCGAGAAGACCCGACAAGACCTGAGAAGACACTAAATTAACTGAGAAGACCCGAAAAGACCCGAGAAGACCCGAAAAGACACCCGAAAAGACCCCAAAAGAGGGTAGTGATTTTTATCGAAAAGACCCGAAAAGACGTTTTGGGTCTTTTCGGGTGTCTTTTGTGGTGTCTTTTTGGGTCTTCTCGGGTCTTTTCGGGTCTTCTCAGGTAATTTCGTGTCTTCTCGCGTCTTTTCGGGTATTTTGGGGTCTTTTCAGATGTTTTGGGGGGTCTTTTCGGGTGTCTTTTTGGGTCTTTTCGATAAAAATTACTGGCAGTGATTTTTATCGAAAAGACCCGAAAAGATCCGAAAAGACACCCGAAAAGACCCGAAAAGACACATGAAAAGACCCGAAAAGACCCGACAAGACCTGAGAAGACACTAAATTACCTGAGAAGACCCGAAAAGACCCGAGAAGACCCGAAAAGACACCCCAAAAGACACCCCAAAAGACCCCAAAAGAGGGCAGTGATTTTTATCGAAAAGACTCGGGTCTTTTGGGGTCTTTTCGGTTGTCTTTTCGGGTCTATTCGGATCTTTTCGGGTCTTTTCGGGTCATTTTGGGTCTTTTCGGGTGTCTTTTCGGGTCTTTTCGGGTTTTTTCGGGTCTTTTTGGTGTCTTTTCGGGGTTTTTCGGGTCTTTTCGGGTCTTTTCGGGTCTTTTCGATAAAAATCACTGCCCCAGGTGGTCCATGTAGTGGAGAGAGACGAAACTGGTGGCAAGACCCGACATAAGGGTTTAGGTTTCCTTGCAGTAACCTCTACCCAGATCACAGAGCCAGGGTCTGCCACACACACCACTGTACGTCTGCACATGCTCCTGGGTCGTTCCATCGTCGCTCTCACCTTCCGAGGACGACCCAAGGCTCTCTCTCTCTCCAGTCACTCCTCATCAGATGTCAGGGGGGACAGGCTGTCGGCGTGGGGACCGGGACCGCCACCAGTCCGGCGGAGGTTCCCCCTTGTACTTCCCGCGTCGGGCACGGTCCACCACCCGGGGTCGTACGTGCACACAACATATGCATTCGTGTACTGTGAATTCCGTAGTTTTGTAGCGTTGTATTAAGTTGGAGCCCTTTGTAAAGGAATTTACGTCGGAATATCAAAGAGTAGAGATGCGTTCTGCCTACCACCATCTGGGCATGTGGGGCATCCTTAATCTCCCAACAACTATCTGGGAAGAAATCCAAGAGAAGATACAGGGGTTAAAGGTGGTGCCTTCAGCTGGCCAGAGCAGAGTGTTTATAGAAGGAGCGATAGTGCCTGTGGGAACAAAGGGAGAAGCCCTGTCAGATCAGAGGGAGAATGGAGTTGTGTTCAGAATATCTGGGGCTCTGGTTGGCACCTGTGTGTGTTGGAGCAGAGATACTATAGTAACTGGATAGCTGTCTGCGCGAAACGCGTCTGCCAGTGCCGTCTCGCGCGGACAACCAGGGCAGAAGCACTGCTCTCTTCCGGTCTAAGTCTGGGCAGGTTCCATTGTCCACACAGCAATAGAATGTAATGGTTATTTCTTGTACTGTGCTTTATCATCTCTATCTGAATTCAGTTGTGCAAAAACATGATGTAATTTGCGGATTGTAGAGTCAGAGGTTGAAGTTGGACTGACAATTCGTTGAATATGAAGTATGTTCTTTGACGTAGCGTCTGCTTAACAGCACAGTGGAACCATTCCAGCTATATATCCAGCGTCTGTGGGATTAAGAGGGTTTTGACACAACATGTCAGGAAATAACTGTGCAATTGTTGGATGTGGAGCCTACACAGGCCGAAATAGAGGGCTGTCGTTCCACAGAATAATAACACAACGATCCTGAATGGGAGCGAGCAGATCCTCCCTTTGCGAGTCATCGCGGGTTAGCGCCAGTGGCGGAATGCGCGCGTCAGACAGCAGACGACGTATGTTCTCACATGTACTGACTGCTATGCCGCTATGTAGAAGACAAGTGGAGTGCAATGGTGCTCAGCATTTCACATACGTTTAAGAAACGTTTAGCAGCAGTGTCTCTGACTTGCAACACCATCCTACTTATTAAAAAATATTTTCTGATTCATAACATCATTGTCAACTGACTTCATGAAGCGTCGACTCGCTCTTTGTCTCTCGTGTAAATAATATCTCGGTCATAAATGTTACACTCATCTACACTGTCCGAGCTAATGTAGGTATAGATTGACAGTTATATATAATATACTATTTCAATGTTCATTCTTTCTTTTCAACTACTTATTTTCAGTAAATGCTGCGTACTTAGCTCAAATATCTCCTCGATTAGCTGCTCCATTCTGTAAACTCGGGAACCGGAAATGATCGTTGCTGTTGGGAAGGCGGAGCTGGGCAGACAGCACTGCGACTATATTTAGACTATACACTGAGAGGTAAAGTCAGCAGTCCATTATATATAGTGTCTCTGGTTGGAGTGTGAAAGTTAAAAGGAATCTCTAATGGGTCAGAGGTTCTGGGACTGTCTCAGCCATTGAGAAAGGGAGGGGTGGAGCCAGAGGAGATAAGGGTTGGAGGGGGAGAGAAGGAAAGGATAGAGGATTCGGCAGGCGAAGAGGGAAGGGAGTGGACACGGTTTGTGTCGGGTGCCCTTGTATGCTGCTTTGTAAGGAAGAAGAATAAAGGAGTTTGAAAAGTCACCGGCCCAACTTGTCCTCTCGATATCCCATCCACGCTACAACATCTACTGCCGTGCTCGACAGCCACGCACCTACCACAAGTGCAAGTAAACAAGTAAAGACAAGTGCAATGACGGTCTTCTATGTGTTTTCTGAGCCAGCGTGTGCCAGTATAGACGAATGCATGAACAGATCAATACATGAATGCCACGACCCCCTCAAAATCGGAGCTGCTGCTACGTGGGAATACAAAACAAACTCCGAGCAATACTCTTGCTGTGAATATCAATTTAATTATTCACTCTATGAAATGATACTGTAATCACAGAGCCCACGCTCTACAGTTAGGTAACAAACTCAACAACCAGAGCCCAAGCTCTCAGAACGCACAAACTCCCCAATCCCACTGTAATCTCCATCCCATCACTTAGCCAGAGCCGAAGCTCAAAACTGAAACCTAAAACAAACACACACAAAAATACTAATTGGACAGAAAAATTTCACTGCTCGCGTCTGCGAACACGAAAATGAAACGTCGTACCCGTACGTGTCTAAATCCCAAGCGAAGCCGGGCGCTGTTTGGTCGAGATAAATTATTCATTTCGCGCGGTTTTCTGTTGATTGTTTCCCTACAAATATGACTCACCGTATCCTTGCGTGCTGCGCTTAGATACTGAAATATTCTTCAGAAGAACTTATTCACTTGCAAACTATGAGCGTGAGGAACTGTTGCGTGCAAATTTTCAGCGACGCCGAATTTCTCTACAGCCAATCAACATAAACAACGCAGGAAAAGAAACTGCGCACAACGGAGCTATTTGATAGTATCATCAAAATTTATAGGTTACACAAAGATAGCTCATGCCGAGTTTTTGCTATATAAAGTTACAAGACGCTCGGAAACGCAGCGCCCCAAGCGGCTAGAACTATGGGGAAGTAATCACAACGCTTAGAGACATGTAAAAGTGCTTGTTTGTCGACACGTTTCTGATGCGTTCCGATCATGTTTGTGAATACATTTACGGTGTAATGTGTAATAAAATGATTTGCTGCAATAATGAGGGTGTTTTAGCTTTGTATTTTGTAGCAGGCGTTGTGAAATCGAAATATTTGGTTCATCGAAATGTGAGCCTATAGTCCGTTTCAACATTGCTCTGTCAGTGGAGACAAAGATTATTCGTCTGCTACTATCTACTAGCCATCTAGATACATACGGTGAGGTTTGTTTACTTATCTTCTGTGGGTTTTGTGCAGAAAGTATACGTTAAAACAGTCTAATATGACTATTTTCGATTAGTTTTTAATCTAATTAATATTTTTGCATGCTTTAACGCGGCCGGATCTTTGGAATAACTCCCCGGGCGTGCGAAGTCAGTAGCGTCTCCACTGACAGAGCAATGTTTAAACGGACTATAGGCTCACGCGCATGCGCAGAACCATCCATTTCGATGAACTCAATATTTCGATTTCACAACGCCTGCTACAAAAAACAAAGCCAAAACACCCCCCTTATTGCAGGAAATCATTTTATTACACATTACACCGTAAATGTATTCACAAACATGATCGGAACGCATCAGAAACGCGTCGACAAACAAGCACTTTTACATGTCTCTAAGCGTTGTGATTACTTCCCCATAGTTCTAGCCGCTTGGGGCGCAACGTGTCTCGATCCTCACAACAATGAGCTAATGAGCTATCTTTGTGTAACCTATAATCTTTGGTATCATCACAGACGTTCTTGTATCATATGACAGAGTGGTGCCTAGCTATTTCAGGCAGCCAATCAGCGCCCGTCTTCGCATGTTATTCAGTCAGGATCTGACAGCACTTACAGGGTTGCATGATTCATGATAGTGACTGACCGCGGTCGCAGACTGTCCTTATTAGTAAAAACTAAACAACCATCTTTGTGCAGAACACTCGGCACAAGTTTCGTACCCACTGCACGTGCTGAATGACGCATTTTGATTGTCACGTGCAGTTAGTGACACTGGACAAACGAGCAAGCAAATGACAAGTAAATAAATGTGAACGTTCGCATTAAAACGTGATTGAAGTCTCAAACGTTCATTATTAACTTTTTCAAACATTGATGAAATTCATATATTTTCCATTATTTTGTTTGAGAGATGATATCATCATAGTTTTTTTAACCGAATCATCAGATGTTAAAGCTCTCAAAACTAAAAAAAAACACACAAGTAAACTGCCTGTAAAACTGTTTAAGTATTCGTAGCAAGATCTCCAAAAGTATAATTTTCCTCGGCATGTGCTTGGTGTTCAAAGATAGGGAATTTAACGACAAACAAATGAAACCATTCAAATAAGCCACGGAATTAAAAAAAACTTCATAAAGGTTGAACCAGTGCCGTGTAGTAGCCGCTAACTAATCACAAAATAGCATTTTGTTGCAAAGAATCTACTTTTCTTGAATCTATTTATTTACTTATTTATTCATTTGTTAGGGAATTGAGTTCAGAACAGACTAGTGTGTTTCAAATGAGCTGAAAAAATGTGTCTGTCTCAGAAAAATGAAGAGGTGATCATCATGGTGGGCTAATTCAGTTTTCTTCTCTAAGCAAAAGGTTGTTACGCTGGTGCGTAACTAAGTAAAAAGAATGAAATTAGTAGTATAAACTATAAAAGGTAGGCTGATTACTTAAATAAATCTGAATAAGCTTGGTGGTATAAAAGTATGTTAATGATTGAAAAATAACAATAAACTTAAAGATGAAAGTGTAAGGCAAAACATCAGAGACTCTGACGAGGCTAATAATTCGCTATGAAAATTAACACCTTTCCCTTTTCTGTCAGTAAATGGTGCATAATGGTAGGCGTCCGTCAGTCCCGAAGGACCATGGATCCGTGCCGCTGGGTGACAGTCCTGTTCCGTCGACAGCGTATGCTGTGGCTCAGGAGTTCCATGCGGGAGTAGAAGTCCAAACCGCAGCGTTCGCATTTGAAGGTCGAAGCTGGCCTGTCCGCCCCAAGCTGGGTCTTCCTCCGGAGGCGCGTGTTACCTGTCTGCTTCATGATATTTCTCCCAAACTGTGCCTCTGTGCACTCCTTGTCTCCAGGAGCTCCTGTCCAAAGCAGCCATGTGTCCACGCCGATCCCCAGAGCCGCGAAATCACGCTTGCAGACGTCTTTGTAGCGTAGCTGCGTCGACCAGTTGGCCTCTTCTCTCTGTGAGTTCTCTGTAGAGAACAGCTGCAGTTTTCAGTTACCAGAACTGAGGCTCGGCTGTGGCCATTCGCAAACGCAGACCCGTTTTCATTGTGGTTTCTTCTCTGCATGCTCCCTTGATATCAAATTATGGCGGATAACATAAAAGAAGGTAATCGAAATACAGCCAAGGTTAGACTTGACTACGCTCCACAGTCAGAGGAAATCTGTTGTACGCGTGAACTCTCAACTCTCTCGCTGACGCTGTGCGTTCGCCTCGATCTATTAAAATAACAACAACGCCCGGTTGGCGACGACAATGAAGACTGGGGGACTGCGTGAGAAGGAGGTGAGCGGTTTCACAACTTGGTTTGGCCGATAAATCGCTATATAAACCATACTTTTACAATAAGAATGAGTACTCGCATTGGCGACGACTGCTATAGAGTATAGTTTCGACCAGAAGGATTTCGACCAGAATCAAAGATAAGAATAAGAATATACATGTATGCATCTATGATCCTCTTTGCATCAGATGTTGTATAGAAAATAATAGCTCACACACATCGGTTTATATGATACTAGACAGCAATCTGAGAGCACAGACCCTCACTAAGTACGCCACAGTTTCTCTTCCGTGACCTCCATGACAACAATCTGAGTCGTCACCTCCGTCAAGTTCGCCGACACCATCCGAACGACAAGCAATTAAGTTAGGCCTTATAACTTAATAGCGCTGAAAGGGTCGTTGTAACCAACATTTCCGGACACTGTACCCGAGTTTTGAAATCTCGGCCTTACAGTCACGTCACTCGCACGCCCGGGGAGTTATGCTAAGATCCGGCCGCGTTAATGTATCTGCGTTTTGTGACAAACGTCTTGCTCTTTGATACTGTACTCCATGCACCTTAACGGTCCGCGTGATTCGGGTGTAATCTTAAGCTAAACGACGTTTATAAATGTCTGTTCTCGCGAGAAATGCCGAGATTCGAAACTCGGGTACAGTGTCCGGAAATGTTGGTTACAACGACCATTTCAGCCTTAATAGCCCGACTGTCAGACGGGCGAACTGGTGTTTGCAGTCATCTCGGCGCGCTCTATTAAGAACGAACGCAGTGTCGGCGAGATCTCCGCATGCCGGTTCTCCCGTCTGACAGTCGGGCTATTAAGTTAGGCCTTTAGTTGTACTCATTTTCACTGCTATGCGCATTTGCGTTGAGGGCGTTTTCACATGTAACCAACAAATCCCGCCGCAGTCATAATTATTTGTGCGGGCGCCTGGATGCGTGTCCACGGATGAATGCTTTGGGGGCGTGTTGTGCACAGTCTCAACAAGGCACGAAGGTTCCTTGAAGCACATTATCATTCAAGACGAGTCAAAGTTCTGGACAAGACAACGTAAGACCTCTTTGATCACAGTCACAACATTCTTGTACGCGACTACTTCGACTACTGAGCCGAGCAACACAGCCGTTTGCCAGCCCCTTGCAAGCCGCTTGCAAGCAAAAGACAATGTCAACATGTGTTAACAACATTTGCATCTGCAGATGTAAAGGCTCTCAAATGCTGACACGTTGACACCTGCCTATGCTTGCAAGCGGCTCTGGGTAAGAAACTCGTCACTGGTTTTTGTTGCTGGAGACGAACACTAGTTTACAAAGAGAGGAAATTCTCACAGACTTGTGTCAGGCTGCGGATGGCCTTGTCCAGGGTGCCTTGGTCTGGATTCCGTTCGAGGTCCGAGTCAGTCAGCATAAGATTTGTCGATATTGGTCATTGTTGTTACCTGAAAACATTTAAGAAACCTGAAGATTCGTTGCGTGTGTACATGATAGTGCATGTTTGGTGTAGAAACTTATTTATTATCGACGGTA
>JAWQFJ010016960.1:0-5000 GCA_034096865.1 Theodoxus fluviatilis | reverse complement strand
CACACACACACGCACTACACGCACACACACACACACACGCACACACACACGCACTACACGCACACACACACACACACGAGCCCGGGCGCGCGCGCCTCTGGTAACGCGAGAGGGTCGGGTTGGTGCGCTGTGATTGCCTCTGGGAAACACGCCTCAGTTTTCGTATTTCGTGACAATGGCCCGAAATAGCCCACAAAGGCCGATAGGCTGTAAAACTCCATGTATTCATCTATCCATCCATCCACCCATTCTTTCATCCATCCATCCATCCATTCATCCATCCATTCATCCATCCATTCATCCATCCATCCACCCATTCATCCTTCCCTTAGGGAGTTGCACACTTTTGCACCCAATTGAGACGGAGATGCTTTTATAACACGAGGCTTTTATAAAAGAATTTAGAAAGCCAGAAAGGGCCTCAGCGAACATCATTTTTCCACTGAAGAAGAAAGTGCTTTTGGATTGGCATTATATAAAGTAATTTCAATTTATAATCAGAGCTGATGGAGACATTCAGTTTTTGCTGCAAATTTTACTGCACGTCTACGGAGTAAATTCGGAAACCCTTCCACTGATGGGCCACACTAGTGGACTTGTCCGAGGAAAGGAGTGCGATGTTGCTCGTTTAATTCGCAGTGTCTCCCACACTGAATGACAACCACATTATTGCTGAAATGGTCGAAGTCGGAAACATTCGCGGACACTGTACCCGAGGTACTCTGTCCGGGCGGACAGAGTACCCCAGTTTGAAATCTCGGCCTTACAGTCACTTGACATACCGATGATAGCGCTCAGCTCAGACCGCACCCGCCACTCCGCCTGACTGACTTCGCACGCCCGGGGAGTTATGCTAAGATCAGGCCGCGTTAATGTATCTGCGTTTGTGACAAACGTCTTGCTCGGCGGTACTGTACTCCATGCACCTTAACGGTCCGCGTGATTCGGGTGTAATCTTAAGCTAAACGACGTTCCGAATGTTTCCGACTTCGACCATTTCAGCAGCGCCAATAAACGTCGTTTAACTTAAGATTACACCCGAATCACGCGGACCGTTAAGGTGCATGGAGTACAGTACCGCCGAGCAAGACGTTTGTCACAAAACGCAGATACATTAACGCGGCCGGATCTTAGCATAACTCCCCAGGAGTGCGAAGTCAGTCAGGCGGAGTGGCGGGTGCGGTCTCGTTCTCGTTCAAATGCCGAGATTTCAAACTGAGGTACTCTGTCAGCCCGGACAGAGTACCTCGAGTACAGTGTCCGCGAATGTTTCCGACTTCGACCATTTCGGCCAAATTATTACGTGCTTGCTAGCTCACATACGCAATCTGGAACGGTTATTCCGCCCACTGAATGACAATAAAGTGAGAATAATTGACAAACTGGTGTACCCAATGCGCTTTCAGCTGAATTGAGTCATGATGAATATAATATTTGCAGTACTCGTCAAGACGATTCGGTTCTGTTTTGAGCATCAACGCCTATGTAAAAACGCAACCAATCGGATGCCTCAGCCCGCCAGCGTAGCGGGGTCAGCACCCCTTTGCTCGGACGAGTCCACTAGTGTGGCCCATCAGTGGAAGGGATTCCGTGAATTCAACTGATTCAAATTTACAACGCTAGAACCATCCCAAATTGACGAAGCATAATCAAGATTGGATCTAATGTGGGCATCATGAAATTAAGTTCTATTTGGTTCTTCTGTGAAATGTTCCACTCGTGGGTACGGAGCAAAACAAAAATACTCCCACCCCGTCTCCCTACGTGTTTCGTAAGAGGCGAGTGACTAGGGAAGTCGTGACTTGACTTTAGCTTGTTCGAAACAATTCTAATATGTTTTCGTGATTAGTGGCCCTGAATAGCCTACAAACGGTGATAGGGCGTAAGACTCAATCCATCCAACCGTCCAACCATCCATCCACCCGTCCGTCCGTCCGTCTGCCCGCCCGCCCGTCCGTCCGTCCGTCCGTCCGTCCGTCCGTCCGTCCGTCCGTCCGTCCGTCCGTCCGTCCGTCCGTCCGTCCGTTCGTCCATCCATTTTCTGTATTAAAAAAATAATGTAACCTTGATAGCTAAACATTTGTCAAAACTGTTTTGAAAAACATTATTCATAAGTGCTCACCAACATAAATGGTAATTGATGATCATTCCTAACTACCGTTGTTCACGTTTGAGTGAGAGAGAGAGAGAGAGAGAGAGAGAAAGAGTAGGAGAAAGAGAGTATGAGAATGTAAGAGAGAGTAAGGGAGAAATAGAATAAAGAAATTAAGAAAGTGAAAGAGAGTAAGAAAGTAAGAGAGAGAGAGAGAGACAGAAAGAGCAGAGATAGAGAGTAAGAGAGAGAGAGAGAAAGAGAGAGAAGGAGAGAAAGAAAGAAAAGAGCAAGAGAGTAAGAGAAAGAGTAAGAGAAAAAGAGAAGAGAGAAAAGGGAGAAAAGACAGTAAGAGAGAGGAAGAGTAAGAGAGAGAGAGAAAGAAAGAGAAACAAAGAAGGAGAAATAAAGAGTGAGAGAGAAAAAGAATAAGAAGAGTACGAGAGAGACAGAGTAAGAGAGTAAGAGAGAGTAAGAAAGAAAATTAGTAAGAGAGAGGAAGAAAGAGTAAAAGAAAGTAAGAAAAAAAGAGAAAAAGAGTAAGAGAGAGAAAGAGAGAGAAAGAAAGGGACAGAGACACAGAGAGAGACAGAGACAGACACATAGAGAGACACAAAGAGAGAGAGAGAGAGAGAGAGAGAGAGACAGAGAGACAGAGACAGAAACAGAGACAGAGAGAGAAAGAGAGACAGAGAGAGAAAGACATACGGAGAGAGACAGAGACAACGAGAGAGAGAGACAACAGAGAGAGACAGAGAGACAGAGACAGAAACAGAGAGACAGAGAGAGAAAGAGAGACAGAGAGAGAAAGACATACGGAGAGAGACAGAGACAAAGAGAGAGAGAGAGGGACAACAGAGAGAGACAGAGAGACAGATATATAGAGACAGAGAGACCAAACAAAACTGGTACCTGCAGTGACAAGGCTGAAAGGGACAGTTGGAGCATGCAGTGCAAACTGCAGTGCAAACTCCAGGGCAAACTGCAGGTCGAGAAATGCGTGTGAGGAGAAAAAGAGGACTGTACTTACGCTACAGAGGCTGCAAGTAGACTGGCGCAACAGGTGGTGACGGGCTGACGAGCTCTCACAGCTGTGTCTCTCCTCACACCACAACGCAGCCAATGAAGCCCAGGTTGTCGCGCTTCTGTACATGCCTTCGATGTTGACTGAAAAAAAATCCTTGATGGGAACCCGTGCTATTCACAATGCATAATTTGTACTGAACTAAACTATTTATTATTGAGGCCATCGGTCCATTGCAAATACAGGTTATACAAGTAGACATTGTTATATCCTTCGATCGAAATCAACCACGTGTCTTGCAATCCTCATTCCATAGCGGCAGGGTTGTCTGATACGCTCTCTACTTGTTCTTTTCTTAACTTCAAAGCATAGTAGACATACATATATTGCAAGTGCTCGTATACTTCTTATATCTGTACTTTTCATTAGTGATGTGCAGAGTCTCAGACACAACGAACGAAATAATGTATGATTAAACGGGTTTGACGACCTGTCAGCCTTTGCTGAAAATTCCTGGAGCAGCTTTGAGTTAGAGTAAACCAGCCCATAGCCGCGATTCATGGTGGAGCACGGCTGATGAAGACCTACTATGGCTAGAGTAAGAGCACGTTAAGTCACGATTTACCGACTCAATTGCTCCTTAAATAAACCCAGACTTTTTCCGTCCCAGGGATAGAACCACGGCACTGGGACGGGAAAAGTCTGGGTTTATTTTAATATCTTGACAATGTGGGATGTTAGCCTGGCGCTGAATTGGTCGAAGTCGGAAACATTCGAGGACACTGTACCCAAGGTACTCTGTCCGACCGGACAGAGTACCCCAGTTTGAAATCTCGGCATTTGAACGAGAACGAGACCGCACCCGCCACTCCGCCTGACTGACTTCGCACGCCTGGGGAGTTATGCTAAGATCCGGCCGTGTTAATGTATGTGCGTTTTGTGACAAACGTCTTGATCGGCGGTACTGTACTCCATGCACCTTAACGGTGCGCGTGATTCGGGTGTAATCTTAAGCTAAACGACGTTTATTGGCGCTGCTGAAATGGTCAAAGTCGGAAACATTCGGAACGTCGTTTAGCTTAAGATTACACCCGAATCACGCGGACCGTTAAGGTGCATGGAGTACAGTACCGCCGAGCAAGACGTTTGTCACAAACGCAGATACATTATCACGGCCTGTCACGTTAAAAATCCTATTCTAAAAATACATCCCACCAAGAGACTGTCATTGGTCGATATGAATAGATCTGATGTCACTTTCGCGCCACAAGCTAATTTCGCCATGCTCATAGGACATGTGATGAGGTGCACCTATCACCGAGTGTCTTACTTTAGACTTAGTCCTCTTCGCTCCGGTCGGAGCATAGGGCCTTCACTGCAAGTCTCCACCTCTGTCGGTCTTGGGCTGCCCTCTTCGCCTCTCCCCATGTCATCCGGACTGTCCTCAGCTCTGCCTGTAGGGTTCTTTTCCAGGTCAGTGCTGGTCGACCACGCTTCCGTTTACCCTGGGGGTTCCAGTCCAAGGCGTATCGTACATCTATTGTGTCCATGTCATAAGGTGCACCTATCACAAAGTGTACTGTACATCTGCTGTGTTCGTCCTCTATTGAAATATCCCTGCTTCTGTCTCCCCACCCCCCAATCCTGTGTGTCAGACCTCTCTCCAACCCCCTTCCCCCATCCTTTCTGTAAGGCAAGCTGACCAGCTGACCGCTCTGTGACCCCTCTGTGGTCTGATTGTTAGTGCAGCTGCCCTGTCAATCACTCCTTGCATTAGCGTGACGCCTGGCTAGTGCGCCGTCCTCCCACTCTGGCATCTGAATTGTAACATTTCGAGTATAAATCTAATGTTTCCTCTCAAGTAAGACAACCACTTGCAACGGC
>JAWQFJ010016959.1:0-28922 GCA_034096865.1 Theodoxus fluviatilis | reverse complement strand
CTCATTCTGTGGTGGGCGGTCACATATAGTTTAGGAAATAGGCATTTTCTGGTGGAGGGTCAACCCCTACAGCAACAATGCACTGTCTGTAGAACAAATTCAATTTACTTGGCACTTGTAGCGAAGTTCTGAACACCAGCAAGGAACACCGCCTGCTCATCTGAGCTGGGCTTGTTCATCACTCCCCCAGCCACCCCACCTGAAGTCACCAAGACAGGATGGATGCTGGAGGACATGATAGCGGTGCTGGCCACCACAGGGCTGAGGAGGGCCTGGTTGAGGATCCCAGTGTTTACCACTGGTGGCTGCCCCAAGCCAGGGTGTAGAGCTGTTGGGCTGATTGCCGAGGCGTCAATGGTGCTGGTAAGACTAGAGCTTGTAACACTGACAGTCATGGGTCTGCTGCAGCCATGACGACGCGACATGTGCGTCTTCAAATGACTCGTGTTCACAAAGCGCTGGCCGCACTCTGAACACACATGCGGGGTGATACCAGTGTGTCCCCGCTCATGGTACAACAGGCTGGAGTCCGAGATGAATTTCTTCGGGCAGTACTTACAGGCATACGGTCGCTCCCCAGAGTGGATCCGAGTATGGACATCCAGGTAACGCTGGCATGAAAATTTTTTGGGACATTCGGTGCATGAGAATTTCTTCTCTGCATGAGTCAGCTGCTCATGCTTGTCCAGGTGCCCCTGCTTGGAGAAAACCTTGCCGCAGGCGTTACACTTCACCGGCCCAAAGCGCGGAAAATGTGAGCAGCGATGCTTCTCCAGGCTCCGCTGGGAAATGCAGCCCTGACCGCAGACATCACAGAAGATCATCACCTCGTTGAAGTGGGCCGCACGTTTGTGGTTGTACAGAGAGGACTGCTGCTTGAAGGCCTTGCCACAGAGCTCACAGGTGTAGTCTCTGTCTTCTTTGTGGATCTTGACATGGCGGGCAAGGTGGTAGGCTTTGACAAACTTCTTCCCACACACCTTGCACTTTCGCTGAGTGCAGGAGACGCTGTGCTTCTGCCACATGACAAAGCCCTCGATCTCCTGCCCACAGTACTTGCAAGGCCACGTCTTGGCATGCGTCTTCATGTGACGCTTCAAGTCCTTGCTCCGACCCACCACCAGACCACACACCTGGAAAGAGATTGGAATCGAGTCAGCATTATGAAAATGTCCATAAATGTTCACAATATTTTGTTTCAGCAAAACGGCAATGGTTCTTCTTATACTTGGCTTGCAATCACTTTAATTTTGTTTGTTTTTTTCGGTAGATATTCTGTTTTGCATTGATACCCTACCCCTGTACAACTCTGGAAAAAAATATTATCTCCCATCCAATAAAGAACAATCAGAAATAAACTGTCTCTTCCTCAAATGTTGAAAGACTGCATGTAAAATGACCAATATCCCTGAGCATCTTGGCTTGAAATAAAATACTTCAAAAGAAGCACAGGTATGTGCCTATCAGCAACAACTGCCACATCTCCACATGCCATGCGAAAAGATGACCCTGCACGACAAACCATGCTCAAGTCAATGGAACAGTTTCCTATCACTAGCCCAGCAGAGTGACACACACACAAATACAGATGGACATTTACTGCCTATCAGCCTTTGTAGGCTATGTAAGGCCACCAAGCACAAAAATCACTAAAGTAGTTTAAATCAAGTCACAATGTCCCTAGTTATACCCCCTGTGGGTTGGGGGTCAGAATAGACCCACCATTTCTCCCTATGCGATTTTTAAGAGGCGAATAACAAGGGAAATCACTATTGAATTGCACTTAATCCAAACTATTCCAATGATCTTTGTGCAAACTGGCCCTGGATGGCTGACAGAGGTAAAACTCCATCCATCCCTCCCTAGTTATTCCCCTCTTATGAGACTCGGCGGGTCTATTCTAAGAGAATATAAACATACTCTTAATGTATTAGTTTTGTGACTTTTGCCTGTTCTCATGCACAGACACAAAGGATGACCTGATCTCTCCACATAGATGTCACAGTCACTCTCTTGACCAAAGCAGTGAATAGATAATAACCCTTAATAAAGAAGCACTAACTGGCCCTTGGAGACTAAAAAGAAACAAAAAACGCACCACCTCAATTCAATCTATCATAGCTCCTCGGCAGTACAATTTACACAAACACTATGTATTCATGACATGTCCAGAAATGAACATGACGTTTTAGTCTGCATTATAGATGAAATTTCTTAACCCATTTCCGCCTAACGTCATCTGTATAAAAAAAGTTCCCTGGTTCCTGAGCATTTTTGTAAAAAACCAACAACACAAATCCAGTGACCGGTTTCAAAATTTATTTTCTCTGCTTGTGTACAAGATATTTTGATGATTCAAACACTGTAAGAAAGATTATATTCTTGGCTTTCTAGTCATGTCAATTATTTTCCTCTCTTACAAATACTTTTTTTTGGCCATAAAAAAAATACCATAAAATGACAATTCTCTGCAGTTTTACAACCTGTTGTAAATGAAATGATGAATTAAAATGCAACAGTTTTAACTGTAAAAGAATGTGAACCATTTATCAATCAAGTGAGTAAATTACAGCAACATCCATGATTTACAAAGTATTTCACACAAAATCAAATGAAACTTGCTGTGATATCAGCATTTTACCATTCTCTGTCTTTACTTGCACATTTGCATTTTTCTCATTTTTATGTCAATGCATGTATATCAATAAGCCACTGATTTGTAACTAAGATATTGTGCTTTGTTATTATGTCATCATCTTTCACAAATAAGAACAATGCTTTACACAGTATCATAATAAAAAAGAGAAATAAAATCTTGTTACATGATAACTCTTTCTAGCATAGCATACGATTGTTATCTTCATTGAACTTTCACAGATGATAAAATAATTAACGTGGGCAAAAATACTAACCATTTTTGCATCATCTCTGTACATTTCTGATATTCCTAAACATTATTCTTCATTTTCTGGACTGGAGGAAATGACATCCTGACGTCAGTGAAATTGTTGTCTTTAGAACTTGTGCAAACACATCTCATGCATATACATACCTTGGCATTTTCATGCAGAAATCAAGCAAAGTAATCCACATTCTGGTATAGGATTCCACACAGATCTTGAAACAATCAAGAATCATGAAATACCCACAGTCCAAGCAAAATTACACCAAAAGAGTCTAATATGTCATGCCCCTGTCTCTTGCTGTTCCATTCTATGTACACACAGGAAAAATAGGGTGAAATCCCTACTGGAGCTAGAATAGTTATGGTTGCATAGGTGCAGCACTCAGATGCCTGCGGACATGCTTTCCAAAGCACTCCACATGCACTGCTTCATTGCACTGCTTGCAACCATACACAGTTGCTGAGGCCCTGGCATCTTCACTGGTCCTGGAGAGAGCGCATTCCCGACATGTTTTCCTTCTGGAGTACAACTTCTCACAGTCATGCTCTGGGATAGGTCTGGCAGGCTGGGCAGGCTGTGGAGTGCTTCTCCTTGTTGATGGAGTCACCAACTGCATGGAAGGTCCTCCAGCCATTCTCTGTATCTTCTTCTTGGAGAAGATGTCTGCGTGCTGGATTCACCCTGGCTTCTGGATGCAACAAAAGCATTGTAGCATGCAACTGACAGAAGGAAGAAAAAAATCCTCCTCCACCACTTTTTGGAGCGATGATCAAAGGAGTTGTAGTTGATCATCTGGTCCAGGAGGACCACCCCTCATGTGCTGCTGGTAGTCTGCAAGGGATGATGGCACCTCAACTCTCACCCAGGTTTTGTCAACAGCCCTCCTTGTCACATGGCCCCTGTGAGTTGGATCATGAAAATTTGACAACACCAACACTGCTTTTGTGTCTTGCCAAACACAGAAAGTCAAGTCCTCCTTCTGGGCCACTTTGAATTGATGTCTTGTCATGGGAGTCTTCTTCCCTTTGTTTGGGATGATTCTGTCTGGCAACCCCTTCCTGTTGGCTCGAACAGTTCCACAAGCCTGGATCTGTTGTGTCTTCAGATCTTGAAACAGCTCAGTTCCACTAAAGAAGTTGTCCATGTAGACTTGTAGGTTGGATCCAAAGTAGGGAAAGGCAAGGTCCATGACAACACGATGGGCAAATCCTTTTTCTTGGCGTCCTTCTCGACCAGTGTAGACTTGAAAGTTGGATCCAAAGTAGGGAAAGGCAAGGTCCATGACAACACGATGGGCAAATCCTTTTTCTTGGCGTCCTTCTCGACCAGTGTAGACTTGAAAGTTGGATCCAAAGTAGGGAAAGGCAAGGTCCATGACAACACGATGGGCAAATCCTTTTTCTTGGCGTCCTTCTCGACCAGTGTAGACTTGAAAGTTGGATCCAAAGTAGGGAAAGGCAAGGTCCATGACAACACGATGGGCAAATCCTTTTTCTTGGCGTCCTTCTCGACCAGTGTAGACTTGAAAGTTGGATCCAAAGTAGGGAAAGGCAAGGTCCATGACAACACGATGGGCAAATCCTTTTTCTTGGCGTCCTTCTCAACCAGTGTAGACTTGAAAGTTGGATCCAAAGTAGGGAAAGGCAAGGTCCATGACAACACGATGGGCAAGTCCTTTTTCTTGGCGTCCTTCTCGACCAGTGTAGACTTGAAAGTTGGATCCAAAGTAGGGAAAGGCAAGGTCCATGACAACACGATGGGCAAATCCTTTTTCTTGGCGTCCTTCTCGACCAGTGTAGACTTGAAAGTTGGATCCAAAGTAGGGAAAGGCAAGGTCCATGACAACACGATGGGCAAATCCTTTTTCTTGGCGTCCTTCTCGACCAGTGTAGACTTGAAAGTTGGATCCAAAGTAGGGAAAGGCAAGGTCCATGACAACACAATGGGCAAGTCCTTTTTCTTGGCGTCCTTCTCGACCGGTGTAGACTTGAAAGTTCACAACATATTCAGTTGTGCTCTCTGCCATGCCCCACACTTTGACACCCCATTTTGTTGGCTTCATGGGAAGATACAGTCAAAAAGAGAACCTTCCTTTGTACTTCTCCATGCTCTCATCCACTGTGACTTGGCCATTCACTTCATAGAGAGCCTGGAAGTTCTGGGACAGGTGGGAGAGGAGCCATCTCATCTTCCATAGCTTGCCGCTCTTGTTGACAGCTGCCTGGTTATCTTCGAGGTGCATGAAGCGCCAGATGGCATCGAAGCGGTCTCGGGACATAGCTCGAGGGATTTGGGTGGTGAATAGCCACTTTGTCTCCAGTGGTTCCTTCTGTCTGACAGAGGAAGCAAACCCATGGCGAGGCAAAGTCCGATGAAGGTCTTCATCTCGATCGAGTCTGTGGGTGCCCATCGTGCCAATTGTTGCTCTGCATAGCGGTTGTTTCCTCCACGAGTCGGTTCCAGGTAGCATCGTCGAACAGCTTGGCGAAGGCATCCAGGGGTGTGGAGTTGGGAGGCAGGCTTGCTTTCACACCAGGAGTTCGCTTGAAAGTTTCTTCGGAGCTTTGGGTGAAACCTGTGTACTTCCACTCACTTGCTGTTCTGGGTTCACTAACATCTTCATTCGATTCTTCTTCCGAAAACTCACCTCCTATACCTTGTTTGATGTATAATCTGTCAGGTTCGTCACCAAATTGAGCCGATTCTGGGTCTAATTCCACTTCAATGTCACTTCCCTCACTCATATCAGATCCTTCATCAGCCATTTTGACAAAACGTTCCAAAAATCGAAATGTCACAAGATTAAAACATCAATAACTTTGATTCTACATCACCGATCGCGACAAAATCTTCGCAGCCATTTGCATATATCCCATCCCACAATTCCCTGCAATGTTGATAGGCTGACAAGATTGACTTGCCTCAATCCGTTTTACAGAGGTACTATAGTAAGGAAAGGTAGATGCAACGTGAACGTCGCATCTGGCGGAAATGGGTTAATGAGCTAATATGATAATTTTAATTGGTATATCTTATCAATGAAGACAACAGATAGGGCATCAGTGGGACAGGATAGGGAGTATCAGTAAGCGACTGCCACAGGGGGCCTGGACAGGGTAGGGAGTATCAGTAAGGGACTGCCGCTGCAAGCCTGCAGAGGGTAGCGCATATCAGTATGCGAGTGCCACAGTGGGCCTGGACAGGGTAGGACATATCAGTACGGGACTGCCACGGTAAGGGTTAGTTCAGTAGACTGTGTAAGGCAAGGCCAATTAACACCATTGATAGACCTGGTTGAAGAGCCAAGCCATTCGCCTCTTAGGAATAGAGTAGGGAGATGCTGGTCTATTCCTAACCCCAACCCACAGGGGGACTTCAGGCAGTGCATGGCTTGACATTTCACACTGTCTCATTTTCACTCTGCAAGTAAAAAATATATAAAAAGTCCTAACCGTGTAAAAGTTGCCTCCCTTGCCTCTAAGTCATTCATGTGTTTCATTCCCCAGTCCTGTAAGGATTATGCAATTTGTAGACAAAATCAGTCAAGTAACAGCCATGTGGGGTGGGCAGCAATGGGCAGTACTGGATTGAGCAGGGTGGGCGGTAATGGGTGGTACAGGATCTTAAGAGCACTCAGGGTTCGTACAGGTCACGGAAAACCTGGAAAGTCATGGAATTTGATTTTTCATTTTCCAGGCCTGGAAAATCATGGAATTTCAATTTCAGTCATGGAAAGCCATGGAATTTAAAAAATAAAATTTTAAAAAAATGTTTTCCAGGCTGTGCTTCGCGCGATACTCTCAATCTATTTTTACACGCTGCGAATGACAGGAAAACATGCCCTTGCATCCCATTGGTCAATTTTGAAGGCTCGTTTGTCTTCTGCTTCCTGATTGGTTCTTTGGCTAGGTGACCTGGTTTCATTTCCACGCCGGTCGGGTCAGTTGGTTCAAACGAGGAGAAAGTGAAAAGAGCTTGTTTTGTTTGTGGTGCCGTGTTTCTTTGAGATTATCATCATGCCTTTAAACTGTCATCGAAGATTATAGGTTACACAAAGATAGTTCATTAGCTCATTGTTGTGAGGATCGAGACACGTTGCGCCATAAGCGGCAAGAACTATGGGGAAGTAATCACACCGCTTAGAGACATGTAAAACTGCTTGTTTGTCGACGCGTTTCTGATGCGTTCCGATCATGTTTGTGAATACATTTACGGTGTAATGTGTAATAAAATGATTTGCTGCAATAATGGGGGTGTTTTGGCTTTGTTTTTTGTAGCAGGCGTTGTGAAATCGAAATATTTGGTTCATTGAAATGGATGCTTCTGCGCATGTGCGTGAGCCTATAGTCCGTTTAAACATTGCTCGATTCGATTGCGTTCGTCTGCTAGCCACCTAGGTACATACGGTGAGGTTTGTTTTCTTATCTTCTGTGGGTTTTGTGCAGAAAGTATACGTTAAAACAGTCTAATATGACTATTTTCGATTAGTTTTTAATCTAATTAATATTTTTGCATGCTTTAACGCGGCCGGATCTTTGGCATAACTCCCCGGGCGTGCGAAGTCAGTAGCGTCTGCACTGACAGAGCAATGTTTAAACGGACTATAGGCTCACGCACATGCGCAGAAGCATCCATTTCAATGAACCAAATATTTCGATTTCACAACGCCTGCTACAAAAAACAAAGCCAAAACACCCCCATTATTGCAGCAAATCATTTTATTACACATTACACCGTAAATGTATTCACAAACATGATCGGAACGCATCAGAAACGCGTCGACAAACAAGCAGTTTTACATGTCTCTAAGTGTGTGATTACTTCCCCATAAATCTTGCCGCTTGGTGCGCTGCGTTTCCGAGCGTCTTGTAACTTTATATAGCAAAAGCTCTGCATGAGCTATCTTTGTGTCACCTATAATCTTTGCTGTCATGTATCACAGTACGCTAAGTCATGGAAAATGTTATTGAGGCTCATGGAAAGTCATGGAAAAGTCAAGGAATTTTGTATCTTAAAACCTGTACGAACCCTGGCACTACACCGCAAGCACCTACTAATTACTGTACCTCCAAATGTGAAGATGTGTGTGTGTGGGGGGGGGGGGGGGGGGGACTAAATCTATGTTAACTTAACCCTATCATTGTTTGTTTACTGATCTTTCAATTCAGATAAATGTTTGTTTTTAATCCTATTAAAGCAGTCCCAATTGGTCCAGAAACTTTTTCCCTAGTAAAAATATGCATATTATTAATTTAATTAATTTATATGGATGGAGTGTTACAACCTATCAGCATTTGTAGGCTATGTAAGGCTGGCTGGATGGATGGTGTTTTACGGCCTATCAGCCTTTGTATGCTATTTAAGGCCATTAAGCAGGAAAATCACTTCAACAGTATAGAGTAAATGCAAATCAAGTCTTGGTGTCCCTAGTTATTCACCTCTTATGAATCATGTAGGGAGACGTGGTGGGTCTATTCTTACCGCGAACCTACAGGAGGAGCTATGTAAGGCAATTGAGCACAAAGCACACAATAGTTCCAAGTAAACACAATTCGAGTCACGATGTCCCTAGTTATTCTCCCCTTACGAATTGTGTAGGGAGGCACAGTGGTTCTATTTTGATAACCCACAGGGGGATGATGAATTTCTATACATAATTGTCAATTACCTACCATGCATTTTTTACAGCAATTGCAAACACACACAAGAAAAAGAAAAAAAGTAAATGGAAGGGACACAAACAGATGTTTTCCATGTTGGACCCACATAACTTTCTGGATGAAAACTGAAATCTCATGTTTTCACTCAACAGATAAGAGGATGACATGATGGTGCAAAGCAAAATGTCCCTTCACAGCAGGTGTTTTCTCACCACAAGCTAAAACACCACAACTGTTCAAGAAGTCTGTCGCCAACAGCTGCCAAGTCCAACGCTGCTCAGTGATAGAAAATTCCATACACAGAGCCTACACCATGTGTCGTGCGATTCACAAGAGATTCACAAGTTTAGACATCTCAAGCAGTTGCAACCAGCTTAGCAAGTGTTCTAGCCTCTATGGTACTAGATCAATTCTGACTAAAATTTCAATTAAGTTACAGAAACTAGAAAGGTTTCCTACTGCAGAAGATACACAAGTCTCTGGCAAAATCTCAACCAGCATCCCAAATGGTTTAACCACTGACCTACAGTACTGATTTGCTTGATCAATTCTGCTTCTATTTCTATGTACATACATTTACATGGTTAATTTTGTAAATACCCATGACCAAAGGGTCCAGGGTAAGATTTGTACGAGGCAAATAATTAGGGACACCGTGACTTGATTTTTGTGTACTCTAAACTGTTCTAGTTATTTTCATGCTTAATGGCCTTATATAGCCTACGAAGGCTGATAGGCCATAAAACACTATCCAGCTGATGAGGGGGGTTCATGCTCAGAATCTTAAGAGCCCAGTGGAAATGAACCCAAATGAGTTATTCTCTATTTTTAGTAATGTTCAGTCATTCCATATCTTATCCAGATTTTTGCACTGAATTCAAACAATCTACCATGGTGGACATCTCTGGAAGCTCATCACACACCAAGGTCAGAGACATGCATACAAACATGAAGTGAGGTCACTGGCGCAGTTTAGTTGCTGAGTCCAGCCCACTGCCAACACCCACGAAAATGCTGATGAGGCGGCATTGCGTGGCTTTGGCTAAAACTCAAACCTAAAAACTTGTATCACCCTCAAAGAAAGCTATTCACGTTTTATTTCATTTTCATACACACACTGCACCAAAGTCTAGTTGTCAAGACCAGTGTGTACAGGTCATGTTACAACTGCACTCACACTTATAAATTCATTTTCTGATCTAAAAGGTGCAAGCATTGGCCAATGGTAGTAGTCAGCCCACCCACTGGGACATGGCTTATCAGAGGACCTAGTTATCAGAGGTTTGGATATCTCATACTCTTCAAAGACACAATTTTGTGTGAGGATAAGTTTAACTTTTCAAAGGGCATGTTTAATGTCAAGTCATTCTGTGGGGTGAAAACTCACTCATATTTACATCACTGTTCCGAGGTTGTGCTCTTTACTACAAAGATCCAGAGGGATGGATGGATGGATGGCATTTTACGGCCTATCGGCCTTTGAGGGCTATGTAAGGCCATTAAGCATGGAAAAAAACTAGAACAGTTTATAGCAACCGCAAATCAAGTCACGATGTCCCTAGTTATTCGCCTCTTATGAATCGTGTAGGGAGACGTGGTGGGTCAATTCTTACCCACTGAATCTCATAAGAGGGGAATAACAAGTGAGGGATGAATGGAGCCTGTGTAGGCTATGTAAGGCCATTAACTCAGAGAGTCGTATCGCAAAATATCTCTCGATCAGAAATTGTAACTTTTGTGCGTGTGGTGTGCATGTTGACAAAAAGGCAGGAAAGCGTACTGCAAAACGTTTGTTCTTCCAATACTATGAACATATACTTTGATTTGGTTGATTGCTAGCCTCCATCTGCTTGTATTTGTCTGTACTAAATGTTCATACACATTTGCATTACTTGGATATTGACATTTAAAGTTTCTCCTTTTCTAGGCGCTTGTACGCTTCCCTTAAGAGCTAGTGGACTGTTTGTTTTTTCCTACTTTTTCATTTTTGTGCATGTACACACTCAATTCTATGGTGTGTAATTCATTATTAGCATTTTTAGCCCCTTAGATCATTCTTTGAATGTAAAGAGTAAATAACAAGCTTTCATTTGATATATAATTTGTATTGTTATCTTATGCCTTTGTATCTTTATTATAATTTTGAAAATGCATGAAAAACTTACGATCCTGGAGAACGATCACAATATTTTGCCACGACTCCAGTGAGTTAAGCACAAAGATCATTGGAATAGTTTGGAGTTGTGGATGGATGGCATTTTACAGCCTATGAGCCTTTGTAAGCTATGTAAGGCTATTAAGCATGAAAATCACTAGAACAGTTTACTCAACGCAAATCTAGTCAATGTGTCCCTACGAATCTCGTAGGAAGACACGGAGGGTCTATTCTGACCCCCAACCTACAGGCGGGGATCCAGGGTGAGCACTCCCCCTATGTAAACACCAGCTCCCATCTGTGCCAGGAATGGCAATGAACTCTGACTTTGCCTCCAAGTGAACTTGCTGGGTGTCATGCTTCTAAGCTAATTATTCCAATCCTCATGGCCATGGTGAGATGTGGTAGGATGGAGTGCTGGGAGGCTTCAATTCTGATTTTCTGTGATGCTGTGACCTTGACATACTTATCACTTCCACAACTTATCCATGAACTCCTGACAGAAAATGGGTCAAGATGTCCATGGCTTATCAAAGGTCCAGTTAAGCATAAACATTTTAATTGAGACGAGTTCTGCTGGCAGGCAACAGAAAAAGTGATCTACTTAACCATGGAATTTGCTTAATTAAAAGTGGAGCGCTGCACTTTGCTACCACTAAAACAATTCCAACAACAGCATCTCCAAAAAGGCGAAGTCTACCCACGATGTCGGTGTTAACGTCATCAAACAGAAACGACTGACATTTTCATTCTCCGTCGCCTCACCTACCTTTCGCATTGCAAACAATGACACACCATCCTGCACGTCATAGAGCTCAACAAAAACAGCCTGGACCTACCTTGCACGTGACATTGTTGTCTGTGGGAGTAGATGGAGATGGGGATGGGGGCGACGTGGAGGAGGGGAGGGGGTTGGAAGAGGGGTGGAGGGTGGAGGTGGGAGCAGGCAGCGAGGTGACTGTAGGGGGAGAGGAGTTGCTCAGAACCATCACCATCTGTGCCTGAAAAAAAAGAGCCATCCAAGATTTCAAAACACAGGAGAGTATATGTAGTTCTTTTACTAGGTGCAACACTTCACACAATACAGGCATGACATTCCATAGACAGACATTCATTCAAGAAGAGATAGAAAACTTTTCTCTTGGTCATATTGTGCAGTGCTTTTGAGCTCCTTTCTGAAACTGACATTATAAAAATCAATCAACATATATGTATACAAACATTACATTAAAGTCAGGTTCGCATTGGGAACTTGGTGTGGACTTGATGGGAAGACAAGGCATTCCTGATGCCTCCTGGTTCCAGGATGCAAAGAGTCTCATACTGGCAGAGCTGACAGTGCCTTGGGAGGGCAACATGTCCTGGGCCCATGAAAGGAAGTTGACTTGATACAAGGGCATCCGAAGGTGACAAGGCTACTGCAGGAGACCGCTGAAGCTGCCTCGCTGTGGGTGAGGCAGTCCAGCAGGCGCCATACACAGGCAGCTACCAGGAACTAGTGGACACTCCCCGGTGGCATCTTGCGCTACTTGGGGCCGCCCATGGTCGAGCTACTGGAATAGCTCCATGACCACGGGTTCCAGTTGATGAGGGGAGTGTCCAGTAGCAGCAACTCTGTGTAACATTCTGTGACCCTGAGTCAGTATTGACTCTGGCACAGTTCGCAATGAATGCGTAATAGACGACCCTTCGCATTACAGCATTGTGCCAAAAATAGTTCATTCTGATACTATTCTTTCCTCCACTTTTTACAGAAATCATTCAGATGATCCATTTCAACACAAACATTTTATATTATCGAATAAATGCTTGTTTATTGCTTCAACAAGAGTAAGTTAAGAGTTTTATGCAAAATAGCCATATATCAGGGAGCAGATCGGCTATCCCACAAGCCACTGATGTGACCTCCATTTGCATATTTCGGACGAAAACCTTCCATCATGTGATATCATCGGGGTTAGAGACACTTTCGCTGGTAGGCGAAGTCTCTAGTGAACTAGAATGCCATGTGTAGTACTCATTACACTACATACATAACTCCCCCATGTAATAGTATTAAAGTAACGAGCCGTTGTCCCTCTTTGAAATAAGTTAAGGTAGACTACCTCAGCAATTCTGAAATGCTGTTCCAATACCTTGGGCTCATGCAAGAATGGCTGGTGGATGTCACATCCTGCAATTGGCATCAAACTAGACTGGGGATTTAAACAGAGTTAAAATGTACAACAAATGCTTCTTGTACATTATTCGTTATTATCAAAGAATCCTCCCCCAAAAGAAAGAATTGTATTTAGATCAAGAGCACAGAAATTAGGAGCTAAGTTTAGTATCCGGTCAAGATGCCATAGTGATTCGTGATCAAGGCACAACTGTGATACATGATCTACAAAGCTCCCTAGTGGGATTATTTTTTTTGGTTCACATTCCAGTGACAGTAGCCATAGCCATGCAGCAGTCTCTTAGGAAAAGTAAGGAGGTTCAGTGGGGGACATAGATGGATAGATAGATCTATCAGCCTTGTAGGCTATATAAGGCCCACTATAGGGGGGAGAGGAGGTTTAGAGTGGGGGGCAAAGTAAGGAAGTTTAGTGTGGGGGAAAGTAAGGAGGTTTAGGGCGTGTTTGTTAGGCACAACATCTTGAGATTCTCCCTTGATGGGTAGTCGGTGGCGAGCAAGATGCTCCTACAGCTAAAAAAACAGCCAATCATCAACTGGCAAGGTGGAAGAGTATGGCTTCGTCCTGGCACCAGAGGCGGTGAAGAAGTTGCATCAGTTTTTCACTTCATAGAACACACCATGGTGTCCTATCGAATGGCACAGGAACTTTTTCAATGAAAAATAAGCAACCCGGTTCAAGGGACATAATTGATAAAGCATATGTATACAGTGTTGCGTGTTTGCAAGCGAAGAAAAATGTCCAGAAATAACGCTGAAATGGTCGTTGTCACCAACATTTCTGGACACTGTACCCGAGGTACTCTGTCCGATCGGACAGAGCACCTCAGGTCTGTCCGATCGGACAGAGTACCTCAGTTTGAAATCTCGGCATTTGAACGAGAACGAGACCGCACCCGCCACTCCGCTTGACTGACTTCGCACGCCCGGGGAGTTATGCTAAGATCCAGCCGCGTTAATGTATCTGCGTTTTGCGACAAACGTCTTGCTCGGCGGTACTGTACTCCATGCACCTTAACGGTCCGCGTGATTCGGGTGTAATATTAAGCTAAACGACGTTTATTGGCGCTTCTGAAATGGTCGAAGTCGGAAACATTCAGAACGTTGTTTAGCTTAAGATTACAACCGAATCACGCGGACTGTTAACCTTTAGAGCGCCGCCAATTTTCGTCATTGTTTTACCCCAGAGCCACAAATTTTATTATGTGGGGTCAAATTCGACACCATGTTTACTTAAAAAATCATCATTTACTACCTATTCAAGCTTTGAAGTAGATTTTTGGAGGGTGAGTAGAAAAATGGATGGCCTACATGGTGCAATTAATGAAAATGCCATAGAATGTTTTTTTTTCAGCTGCTAAAAAATCATGGAACACAGACAACAACAAAAAATAAACAAATTCACTGTGTTTTCCTACACTGCTCTATTTATTCAAGAATACAACAGCTTTTGATGAAAATGCAAAAGTGCATAGTCTCCAAGTAATGGAGATACATCTGAAAATGTTTTAGGGTAAAACTAAAACAAAACAAAAAAATCCTACAATTACTTACGCTAGGGAAGTCAGCCGAGTCATTTTCATCTGAATCAAGCTTCCGCTCAGACTCTCGATCTACACTACAGACCATAACACATCCGTCGAAGCACTGTGTTTTCCTACACTGCTCTATTTATTCAAGAATACAACAGCTTTTGATTACTTGGAAATACATCTGAAAATGTTTAGGGTAAAACCAAGGAGTACTCTATCATAGGAGATGCACCACAGATTTCCAGCCTGTGCTAGCAAAGGCCAGTCTTATTGCTGGTACTACTTGTCTCGTGACGACTGACTCGCGGATGAATCTTTGCTTAGTTGAAATCAGTATTTTTGATATTGATATGAAGTTTAAAGACAATTAAAAAATGCTTTTGAAACACGTTTTATAATAATTTGTCACCTATTTTGTTGATTTTATGATTTTGTTCATTTAAAACGCGCACTCTGTTATGTAGCGCATGAATCAGAAACCAAAAGTAAGCATTATTGTTGATGGCTGCAGTTTTGAATTGAATTGTTTAGATATTGCTTTCTGTGGATTTATGGATACTTAAACCGTGTTTTTTTTCTCGATGTTTTGATTCTGGGATGTTTGCTACAGATCTTATGCATGTTGTATGGATAGAAAATGGTGAATAAGTGTGGTATAGTAGGGTGTAACGGGAACTACAACAAGAACAACAAGTGCTGTGTGTTCAAACTTCCAAATGATGCAGCCGAGAGACAGACTTGGATTAATGTACTGCCTCCACGTAAAGATTTTGTGAGCGACCCTGACAAGTTCTTCATTTGTGAGAGGCACTGGAGCGAAGGCTACGAAGTTCATACGTTTCCTGGAGGTTGCACACGACCTAAGCATCCGCCGAGTGTCTTCCCTCAAATCCCAAAATCGTGCATGCCAACGCCGACAGCTCAACTAAGATCCACGGATGTTACAAACGTTGAAGCAAGGCAACTGGAATATTTGAGGAAAGTGGATGGAATTGAAACCTTCGAAAGTTTTAATCCTGAGAAAACTCTGAGAAAAACATACAAAGACGTGATCATTACAAGATCTGAAAAACATTTTGTGTGTGTCTTCATGAAAGAGGATTTTAATGAAGCAAATATTTCTGTTATTGTTGAAAACAGACAGACTCTGACTAGCCCTGTAACTCTCAAAGCGTTCAAAAACGGAATCAGAGTGCCTCTTGGAAATTTTCTCCATCCCAACAATGGGTTCAATTCCTACCAGGTAATAAATGTGTGTGTGTGTGTCTGATGGTACGTGTGAGTATACATACATGTGTGCTACTGTGTATGGATCAATCAGAGTGTGTGTGTGTTTTGACAATGTATGTGCTGTTTGAGTGTGTCATTTCATATCGGTTAATCACTTAATGATTTTATGTGCGCACACACGCGCATGTGTGTAGGTGTTTACATGAATGTGTGTGTGTTATTGAGGAAAGGTCCACAACATGTGTGTTAGTGTGTTTTTCAGTGTGATTGTGATTTTGGTCCTTGGATGTAAAAGTGCTTGTTAATTTTATGCTCACTTGAAGGTAGACCTTCCTTGACCCTCCCACAACCCCCCACCCCTACTAACAACTGCTATTTAAGTTGTGAATGACTAGAGACTTTCTTCTGTCTCTCTCCTTGTTTGTGTACTGCATTTCTGTCTACTGCCCCCTCTCACACACACACTATCTCACAGTCACACACATTCTCTCTCTCACAGATACACACATAGTATACACACTTTCTGTCTCTCTCTCCCTCTTTCTGTCTGGCTGGCTGTGTGTTCGACTCTCACTCTTCAGTCTCTTGTCCTCTCTCGCTCTCTCATTCCCTCTCTCTGTTGTTGCTTTAAAAATATTTTAAAAATTTAATGCAATGCAATTTGCTCGGTGCGGTATTTTTATTAGGAATTGTTGGATAAACAGAATCACAACTACATATCTAGGCCATGTTTGACTGCTTTCCATTTTATTACTTGGCGTCTCCGTTTGACAGTGCTGCAGGTGTGGCATTGAAAATCTAATTTTAAATTTGAACTTGAAAAAACAAACTTAAAATGTTAGTTTTAGATCCTTTTTACTCATTTAATCTGATTTATGTTAATGAGAATAGTATTTTGTTGAATGTATGTTGGTCATTCAGTCCTTTTAACTGATAAACATGCAAGAGAGTGATCATTCACTTCAGTCAAGTGTTAGTAGAGGTTTTAATGCACATCCGGCAGGTTGTTTTTTTCTAATGGGAGGAAAAAAAGCACCAAAATGACTTTCTTTATCAGCAAAATGTCCCCCTATAAGTACAAAATCAGAAAACTGCTTGTTTATGTTAACCATCATAGTATACTGTTATCAGTATGATGGCCTTTGCTAGCACAGGCTGGAAATCTGTGGTGCATCTCCTTCTGGTATAGTACTCCTTGGGTAAAACAAAACAAAAAATCCTACAATTACTTACGGTAGGGAAGTCAGCCGAGCCATTTTCATCTGAATCAAGCTTCCGCTCAGACTCTCGATCTACAGGACCACAACACATCGTCGAAGCACGTGCTTGCATCTCTATCCCTTCATCTCCCATCACATCAATGTCAGCAAAGCCTTCGAATTCATATTCTGAGAGTCAGAATCGAAAAATAACTCCACAAGCGCTTCAACTTCTACGTCAGTTGCCATACTGGCAAAGAAAAAAGTCCCGTTCATAAACGACAAAGACGCAACTTCGTGAAAAAATTTGCAGAAATTTCGCGGGCGCGTTCTCTCGAAAGCCAAAATGGCGGATCTCGTTGCCACATGATCACTGCACGAGACTGTGATATTTTTAGAACAGCATGACTTGATGGCAGCGTTAGGCAAGTCAACAGAGCACATCACTATCGCTCGGCACACTGATGCGCCGGTGGACGTCTGGGGAATGTACGCTATGGCGCATCAATGCACTGGCAGCGCTCTAAAGGATAAGGTGCATGGAGTACAGTACCGCCGAGCAAGACGTTTGTTACAAAACGCAGATACATTAACGCGGACGGATCTTAGCATAACTCCCTGGGCGTGCGAAGTCAGTCAGAAGGCTAAGCTAGGGAAAAAGAAAACAGTGACCAGAGTCTGACCAATTGTATTCTCTCTCGAGAAATGAAGGCCCTGAAGAGGGCCGTTTGCAGAGTAGGCGTAGGCGAGCTTTCGGAGGGGATACTCCTTCTTCAGGCCAAGTGGTAAGGCGCTGGCAGGGGTAGGGTTTAAATAGAGGACTATCAGGTCTGGCGGAGGCTTGTGCAACGCAAGCCATCCGGGAAAAGCAGGAGTGGAGTGGTGCTAACTACAGTAGAAGGACGGTCCTAACAGGAGAGAGCACGGGGAATCCGTGCCCCAGGGTGGGCTCATCGGTAGTGAGCCATGAAGCCCGTGTCCCTGTTGAGTCCGGTGCAATGCGTGCCAAATCTGACGATGAGTTTCTGCTCCATCACTCGACGTTGGTGGAGGTCGTGCAACTCGCCCCTCAGCACGCTCATGAGCATGTCCAAGGGCGAGTGGTCGGGTAAGTTGAAGTGTTCGCTGACTCCTCACCTCTACGCTGAAGTCAGTCAGGCGGAGTGGCGGGTGCGGTCTGAGCTGAGCGCTATCATCGGTATGTCACGTGACTGTAAGGACGAGATTTCAAACTGAGGTACTCTGTTCGATCGGACATAGTACCTGAGGTACTCTATACACCTACTCCTCTATATATACAAATGAACACTTGAACATCAAATACTTCTGTATACGTACACAGGGACTGCCCTCTATCAGGGGTATCCCAATTGGCAGTCTCCATTTTGGCTCATCCGGGTCTGTACAGCGGGAAGCATCACGGGAGCTCCAGACCTCCCTTGGCCTCCTGTCTTCACGGTGATTGCATCCTTATGAGCGAGGAACGTAGGCAACGCCTAGCCCTCACGATTTTCTCAAGATTTCGGGTCTAACAAACGTGCACTTAAGTGTGGGGGGTAAGTAAGGAGGTTTAGTGTGGGGGATTGTAGGGTTGTGCTCCTCCAGCAGCACTCACAGGTAAGAAGTCTGTATTCAATGCTATGTTTCACTGAAAGCGAGTAAGGATTCCAGCATAGAGGAAAGCAAGGAGAGAGAAAAACAGTAAGTGGAGCGAGTGTACTGAATTGAATTCACTTTAATTATTAAAGGTAGTAAAAAAGGCACAGGTTCCAATCATTTCGCCCTTGCACACATTACAACAGAAATGCAAACGTACAGATGAAAATCAATCAGCAAACTCAATCACATAATGTAAATGATTTGGTTGAGTGATTTGGTGTTCGAATGGAAGACATTTAAAAAATGAGTGTATGATGCGAGAGACAGACACCGACTCCAGGAGCGCGTAGCTTACACTAGAATCCTGTGAGGCCGGTGTCAGCATGTGTCAAGAATCACATACCTCCCTCCTCAGCTGGAATGCTGCGGTTTGTGTTTTCTGGACCTGCTCCTGGAGCACCTGCACTGCACAGCCAGCGCCAAGCAGCACTTACATTGCCTAAAGTTCCATCTGCTTTCACCATGTTGACACAAGTTGACACCGGCATATTCCTTGCAGATCTTTGCTTTCCTGCATCTATGCAATTCAGCCCAGATGCCTACCCCAGTGGAGGAGGAGGAGACGGTACTGCTGGACAGGGATGTCAGATCCGGCAGCTTGCCCATCTCAAAAAGCACGTCACCAGACTTGAGCAAGGAGCTTCTGGGGATGACAGCAGCACTGCCCGTGGTCCCTGCAGTCTGCAGAAGACAGGAAAGGCACATCAGCACATGTCATCTCTACAGGATTTGCCTCTCTCCCTGGCTCTCTGGCATGCAGTGTGTGTGTGTGTGTGTGTGAGCTGCAGCAGGAATAATTGTCCCTACTTATGATTGCTATGAGAAAAGTGTGTTGGTGTGTTGATGTCCTGACAACATTGGAAAGAAACATCTGCATGGTGCTGTTATCACCCAGAAGGCCTGAAGAGCTCAGCAGCCAGAGATTCCAGCAGACAAGGGGCACAAGCACTTACAGCTACACAGCTATCCAGGCAGCATGAACAGAAAAGGCAATCAAGAACATACCAGTCTCATTGCGTTGGGGAAATCGCTCTCACCAAGAGGAATCTGATGAAATGCCATTTTCAATGACTGGCAGTCATGCCATCATGGAAAGGTCTAATGTAGATCATTTGGTATGGGCACCCAAGCTTGCCCAATGTGCTCCTACTGCCATGTCAACTGATGATGCCACAGCCTTGAAAGAACTCATTACTATTCTGTGCAGTATTCTTGAAGTTACCAGACAGCAAACATTACACCCACTTGTGTCATGATTGCTCTTAAAACTCTGTCATCTTCCCATGTGCTGGGCATTGCTCTGTGTGAGTGAGTGTGTAAGAGTGTGTGTGTTTTTGTCTGCAGAGGCAGAGGCATGTCAACAAGACTCAAAAGTCTTACAAACAGAATAAGGGCAATGTGCTCATGTTCAGAAACTGAGCAATACAAAACGGAGAACACAATGGAAATGAACACACACACACACACACACACACACACACACACACACACACACCTCCACCACCATGTTAGTAATTATGTTATGTAAGATTTGTATTTCGAATAAAGAAGGAAGACAAAAAAACCAATGGGAACGAACCCAATTACAGTGATCCCACTTAGATGACCTGGCATAAGGTGAATCCATGGTTATGATGAACTGCTCTTCAGCCCGGGCCCACTATGCTCTTTATTTCAATTAATTTTGCACTCTTAAGATGACCTCTGATAAGCTGAATCCACAGATAACATGAACCATTTTCATGAAAGATAAATGGATGGAGAGCTTTTTACAGCCTATCAGCATCTGTAGGTTATGTAAAGCCACTAAGCACGAAAATCACCAGAACAGTTTAGAGTAAATTATGCAAATCAAGTCACAGTGTCCCTATGTAATCACCTCTTACAAATCGCGAAGGGAGACATGGTGGGTCAAGTCTTATGCCGAACCCAAAGAACGCGATTAACAGGAAAAGCAGGTATGGGCACACAACTCAGTGCTCCAACTTACTCCACCTGGCTCCACCATGAGAGTGAACATTGGAATGCAAACATGCCCACATCCATCTCGCCACGGGGTTGGAGGTCAAACAATTTCTCATGCAACATGAAAGCATGTCCTTTTGGTCCTCAGCCCGTGATAGGCAAAGCTGCAAGAGCCTTCCATTGATAAAACTCTGGCTGTGAGAAGTGACACTGCTTCAATAACCTCAAGATTGGTCCCTGAATACATACATACTTTACTATTTACTGTCAGTTTTCAGAGGCTAAGTTGTGCATCCAGGAACATGTGGAAGTAAGGGTTAATGGGGTTTCAGCAACTGAGGTGGCTGTGAAATGCTTTTGGCTAATTGGAAATGATGGATACACTTGTGGGAAATCATGGAGAGGAAATAAGTAACTCCCACCACTTTGAAAATATATGTATAATATACTAATTGCAGCTGCAGAGTGAAATCTCACCCAAAAAAAGAAATAAAAGAATTCAGTGTGGAACCTCACAGTGACTGAAATCCTGAAGAAAATGATGTACATGCATGTGTACATGTTGATGCCACTGATAACAGTATTAAATAATACTTCATTGTCCAAAAGATAGATACACAATTGATATGTAGTTGATATGTATAGATGTATACACCAATAATAGTCTACTAAGGCTGACAGGCTGTATAAGGAATTTGATCAGGATAAATCATTTGAGCTGGTTAAAATAAAAAGCTAGTCAAGCCACAATTTCCCCCATGTATTCACCTCTGACAAATTGCATAGGGTCAACTCTTACCCCCAACCCACACAGGGGGAAGCAGATTTCAAGAACGTTAGCACGAGGTCATCTTAATCGGAAGCTGTCGATGACTTAAGAGGTTCACCTTTGCCAGGTTATCAAATGTACCTGTGTATCATGTACAGTAAAACCTATTTTATTACCTTCTCTTAAACGACTTCCTCTCGATGGCGACTTAAAAATTTTTAACAGATGTATTTTCCTATCAAAGTGACCTCTCTTAAACGACTTCCTCCAAAACGCGACGTGACCATCAATCCTTGGCATTTTAACGACTTTTTGACCTAGATTTCCCCAAACTGCAGTCCCTTTAGCAGCACATGCAACTGCAGTTACTGTCCATTCCAAAACGACAGCTTTTGCTAGTGCTGTTATGCACACTTAGTGCAGTAGGAGTTACTTCATGTTCTGTAAGGACTGTCTGCCGTCCAGTGACGTCTCCCAAGACCAAGCGACTTGTGATCAAGGGGCGGACAACTTTCATGCATTACGGAATAACGTTTTCGTCCGAAAGAGAAATGTTAAGATTTGTAATAAACTTGTCGCACAAGTTTATTACAGCTCTGAGATAAGATAACTGTCTGAAATTTCCAGCCATCGCGGGTGACTCAGAAGAGGCGGAGTTTGCTACTGGCGGCCTGGTTTTCGATTTTGCTGCGAACGTGTCTGCATCGGTTTACAGGTGGCCAGGAGGCAGAGGCTACTCCAATGGCAGCACTGACAGTGATCGTAGTGGTCTGCAGACCTGTTTACCCCAAAAAACCCTTATGCGGAAGATTTGATAAATAACCAGAAAAATGCGGAAGGTTTTGATCTTCAAGAGGAAGATTCTTGTTCACACATTATCATACCAAAATGAAAAGAAAAACACACTCACCGTTTTATGAACTAGCAATTTCCTTAACTGAAGCCTCCATAGAATGGAAGAAAGAGTCACGAAAATTAGGTACAAAATTTGTCACTGTCAAAGCACAATCACCAGTTTTTTTCACACTTGTCTTGGTCAGAAAGGATTCACACATACACACACACTCTCTCTTCACACACACACACACACACCACTGGAATGGCTTCAGTTCATTTGTTGAGGCTCAAGTAGTAAGCACTCTTGAGCTGCTTCAGGGTAGCATCATCAAAATGGCTTACTTGCAGCAATTTTTGAGTCCGGAAACATTTCCTTGAAGAGCTTGGTGAGGTAGTCAGCAGAAGAGAGAGACAGGTTGCTGTTGGCGATCAATTGGCACATCAGTGCCTCGGCTCTGATAACCCCGAACTTGGACTCCGATGATGTGGAACTAGAAGTGGAGGGACCTTGGAAAAACTCTGTAATCTACGGTGCTTTGGCCCTTTCCTTCACAGTTTTTTCCCTCTCCTTGTGCATTGCTGTTTTAACGTGCCGATCGCAATCGTTTCTTCCCCCATGACTGATTCGGAAGTGGCTTTCGCAAACCTGACAAAAAGCATGTGTGGGGCTGAAATCCTTTGACTTGCACAAAGATGGAAAGGAGGTTTGATACTCTGGCCTCCATTTCTGCACGTATCGCTTTTTAGCAACGACTTTCGAAGTTGGTGGGCCATCTTCGCACTCGTCGTCCGTTTCGTGGTTTCTCTTGTGGCCAGACATGCTTTCAAAATTTCGCACGTGAGAAGCTTGCAAAATTTCGCACGTGAGAAGCTTGCAAGAACTTTCTCCGATGCATTTCCGATACGGCTCAGTGCGTTGCGAATTCTCATTGGCCCAATTTAAACAAAGAGCCAATCAGAAACGACCTTACATTCGTGACGCGAAAGGGAAGTTATTTGCACGCCGGTCGTGCCGATGATAAGAACAAACAAATCAACAATTGCAACCAGCGAAGCTATCCGCACGGCCGTCGTGCAAACAACCACCCTTTCGATTTTTTTCAGCGAAATATCGGCCGCGGAAGATTTTATTTTACGTCCGTAAAAGCGGAGACTCGGACTCAAAATCGGAAGATTTCCGCAAATTGCGGAAGGGTAAACAGGTCTGGGTCTGGTATTCGTCAGGTTAAAGTTAAAATTAGGTTGAAGTTAGGTCAATTTTCCTGTTGGCCATTCAATTAGCGATCGTTGCAGCAGTACCATCTATTAGTATACATTTTTTTTTTAAATCCCTTAAAGACATTCAGTATACATTTCAACAAAAAATCCTTAAAGACATTCATCAAGTAAGGTGCCCTTAAATCAGCTGGAAACTTCGCAGCCAAAATTGAACCTATGTAAGTCCCCTAATCCATCGGTTACGTCATTTGCAAGTAGCAGTTGTATACATGTACATAATATTTCATCCTCTTTAAAAGTTCCTTTATCTCCTGTATTCTGCTCATACATGTATGGTTTTTTAAAGTAGAATAGGAGGTCTAAGCTTACTCCAAGTTAACTCTCTGGCAACGTAACGCCCCATATGAGGCGTTGCCTACCAAACATTCCTGTATTTTCACGAATGGTCTAAGGGAGGCAACTCCAGTTTAGAATTATGTAGCGACCACTTTTCCACAGTGAGTTACCTTTCTTTACGATTTCTTATGAGGGGAGTTTGAATCAGTGAATTTTTTATGTGAACACCCTATGTTTTGCAAAAATGGCCGACAACTACTTTTCCGTGAAAATCTATCAATTTATATAGTGATTTTCTTTTCTAGGTGCCTTTTTTATATTGCAAATGCTATCAGAATATAGGTAAATATATTGGCATTGTTTTTGCATTTCAATTTTTTTTTTGAAGGCACAATTCCAGCATTTTTCAATTCTTGCAACTTGACTGACGATTTTTGACCTTTTTTTTTTTTTTTTTTTTGCTGATTACATGCATTATTTCAGTAGATATAACTCAAATCATGCACATCGAAACATTTTGATCATGATTTGTTTGAATTAAGTGAATAAATATCTTTTATTTGATATATAGCTTTTGTCATTATTTCATGGCTTTCTATTTTTGTTAGATTTTTGAAAATGCTTGAAAAACCTACGTTGCCAGTGAGTTAACAGTAAAAAGATGCATTGTGCATGTATTGCATTGTGTTTTATGTTGGCATTATTCCTATATATAATACATTATGTTCATTATATTCACATCCCCTTACCTCCATTTTACGACTCCCTCCAAATTAAGACCTGATTCGGTAGGTTTTTCAAAGGTCACAAAATAGAGGTTTTACTGTATCATGACAGAGAAAGATTTCCTGAGAACTAGGGATAGAAGATTGGAGCTGCACTGAAGATTGGCTCCATCACTCTAAGGAATGCCACATTAACAAACCAATGTGTGGTGAACACTGAGCAGTTGATGAAGATTCAACAGACACCTAGATAGATGACATGCTGAACCCTACTTTGCACACATAATGGAGAGACATTTAAAATTCAATGCAGGTAAGACTTTTTCCAGAGAAGATGATAACTTTCAAAAGAAAGGAATGAAGAATGACAGGTGCCAACTTGGATGGCTGGGAAAACTTTCCCCTGATGACCATTGGAAAGTTTCAGAAATCAAGGTCGTGTCCCTACCAGGGCATTACACTGCCAATTCAAAAGCTTGGATGACATCTGAACTTGTAATTGACAGTTGAGTGCTGATGACAGACATCCAGGCACCTGGGTGGCTATGTGCCAGAATCAGAGGGCTCCTTGACTCCACTTCTCACTCACAAGACCATTTCATCCTGTCTACCCTGTGTGGATAATTGGGGAACCTCTCACTGTCAGAATCATTAGTAAGAAGAGATATTCCTCAACATTTTCCTTTCATACTGAGAATAGATAGATATCCATATTTCACTTCTTTTTGCCCAAGTTTTCAAAAGCTCAGTATTAGCATGTTTGTATTACAAAATGCTGATTATCAAGAAACATTCCACCCATCAGATATGGAGGGATAACCCTGTTTGATCCGATTGCTTTATTTGGCTCCAAGATAAGAATTCCCAGGGGACAGCATCAGTAAGCAATTTAAGCAAAGGTCAACCTGTTAGAGCAGCTGCCAGAGTTGTTGAGTGCAAACGATACTGCTCAAGTACGGACAGAGTTTGAATCAATAAATATTCAATGATTTACCCAATACAGATAACACTTTTTTCATCAAAATCTTGAGCTTTGTCATAATTTGCCAGTTGTCCTCTTAAATACTAGTACATTTTTTTTCTTCTTTTCTTTTATAAATTTCTGTTGTGCGGCTTTTGAAGCTGAATATATATATATACATATATCTGGAGTCACTTTTCTTTTGATCTGTCAATTTCAATAAAAGCTTTCTTGCTTTCAATTCCAGCTTTTGTGTTATATTCTGAAAAAATAAAAATAAACATTTGCACTAATTACCTTTCCTGTCATCAAGGAAAGAGGAGACAAAATTTGATGCACAGGACATGACAAAACTTGATTTGATCAGCCTTTACAGGCTGGCGTGCCATCTCAGATCTGCTCAGTGTTCTCCTGAGCTGCCCCAAGTGAAAACCAAGAAATGGGGAGAGAGGGCTTTCAATTCAGCAGTCCTAAGACTTACGAATTCCCTTCCAGACACGTGAATCTTTTAATTCTTTGTACAGTTTCTGGAGAAGCCTGAAGACCTTCCTCTTCCAGAGCTGACAAATCTGAACTTGTTCCTGTGTAAAGCAAAGAGTGGCAGACCTGCTCAATTCCGGTGCTACGCAAGAGAATTACATACCTGCTTCCACCTTTGGGGAATGCAGGAAATACAACGATAGGATGAGACGGGATGGGATGGACTGGATGGATGGATGGTGTTTTACGGCCTAACAGTCTATTGTAAGGCCTTTAATTAAGCACGAAAATCACTTACAGTTTAGAGTACATGCAAATCAAGTCATGGTGTCCCTTGTTATTCCCCTCTTACGAATTGCGAAGGGAGATGCAGTGGGACAGGACAGGAAAGGACTGGCAAGAACAGGATATGAAGATGGAATAAGTGTTACAGCCTTTCAGCCTCTGTAGCACCATGGAAATCACTTAGATTGGTACGATAAAGAGCAAGTCTTGATTTTCCCAGCCATTTCCTTTCCTACCACCAAACCAAATGGAGTGCAGAACAGGAAAGCATGGAAAGAGATGGGATGAGATGGGGTGAGGTAGGAACAGAACAGAGTAGGAACAGGACAGAGTAGGAACATTAGGAACAGGACTGAGTAGGAACAGTAAAAACAGGAAAGAGTAGGAACAGTAGGAACAGGACATAGCAGGAACAGGACAGAGTAGGAACGGAACAAGTAAGAGTAGGAACAGTAGGAACAGGACAGTGTAGGAACAGGACAGAGTAGGAATGGTAGGAACAGGTAAGAATAGGAACAGGACAGAGTAGGAACAGGACAGAGTAGGAATAGGACCGAGTAGGAATAGGACCGAGTAGGAACAGGACAGTGTAGGAACAGGACAGAGTAGGAACGGTAGGAACAGGACAGTGTAGGAACAGTAGGAACAGGACAGTGTAGGAACAGGACAGTGTAGGAATGGTAGGAACAGGACAGTGTAGGAACAGGACAGTGTAGGAACAGGACAGTGTAGGAACAGTAGGAACAGGACAGTGTAGGAACAGGACAGAGTAGGAATGGTAGGAACAGGACAGAGTAGGAACAGTAGGAACAGGACAGTGTAGGAACAGTAGGAACAGGACAGTGTAGGAACAGGACAGTGTAGGAACAGGACAGTGTAGGAACAGGACAGAGTAGGAACAGGACAGTGTAGGAACAGGACAGAGTAGGAACGGTAGGAACAGGACAGTGTAGGAACAGTAGGAACAGGACAGTGTAGGAACAGGACAGTGTAGGAATGGTAGGAACAGGTAAGAATAGGAACAGGACAGTGTAGGAACAGGACAGTGTAGGAATGGTAGGAACAGGACAGAGTAGGAACAGGACAGTGTAGGAACAGGACAGAGTAGGAACAGGACAAAGTAGGAACAGGACAAAGTAGGAACAGGACAGTGTAGGAATGGTAGGAACAGGTAAGAATAGGAACAGGACAGAGTAGGAACAGGACAGTGTAGGAATGGTAGGAACAGGACAGAGTAGGAACAGGACAGTGTAGGAACAGGACAGAGTAGGAACAGGACAAAGTAGGAACAGGACAAAGTAGGAATGGAAGGAACAGGGCAGAGTAGGAACAGTAGGAACAGGACAGTGTGGGAACAGGACAGAGTAGGAATGGTAGGAACAGGTAAGAATAGGAACATGACAGTGTAGGAAAGGACAGAGTAGGAACAGGACAGTGTAGGAACAGGACAGAGTAGGAACAGGACAGAGTAGGAACAGGACAAAGTAGGAACAGGACAAAGTAGGAACGGTAAGAACAGGAGGAACAGGACAGTGTGGGAACAGGACAGAGTAGGAATGGTAGGAACAGGTAAGAATAGGAACAGGACAGTGTAGGAACAGGACAGAGTAGGAACAGGACAGTGTAGGAACAGGACAGAGTAGGAACAGGACAGTGTAGGAACAGGACAGAGTAGGAATGGTAGGAACAGGTAAGAATAGGAACAGGACAGTGTAGGAACAGTAGGAACAGGACAGTGTAGGAACAGGACATGGTAGGAACAGTAGGAACAGGACAGTGTAGGAACAGGACAGTGTAGGAATGGTAGGAACAGGTAAGAATAGGAACAGGACAGTGTAGGAACAAGACAGAGTAGGAACAGTAGGAACAGGGCAGAGTAGGAACAGCAGGAACAGCACAGAGTAGGAACAGGACAGAGTAGGAACAGGACAGAGTAGGAACAGGACAGAGTAGGAACAGGACAGAAGGAATAGGACAGAGTAGGAACAGGACAGAGTAGGAACAGGACAGAAGGAATAGGAAAGAAGGAATAGGACAGAGTAGGAAAGGTAGGAACAGAACAGTATGAGCAAGACAGAGTAGGAACAGTAGGAACAGGACAGTAGAAACAGGACAGAGCAGGAACAGTAGAACAGGACAGGAACAGGAACAGGACAGAGTAGGGAGAGGACAGAGTGGGAGCAGGACAGAAGGAATAGGACAGAAGGAATAGGACAGAGTAGGAACAGGACAGAAGGAATAGGACCGAAGGAATAGGACAGAGTAGGAATAGGACAAAGTAGGAACAGGACATAAAAAATAGGACAGAAGGAATAGTACAGAAGGAATAGGACAGAGTAGGAACAGGACAGAAGGAATAGGACAGAAGGAATAGGACAGAGTTAGGAGCAGTAGGAACAGGACAGTAGAAACAGGACAGAGCAGGAACAGTAGAACAGGACAGGAACAGGAACAGGACAGAGTAGGGACAGGACAGAGTGGGAGCAGGGCAGAGTAGAAAGAGTAGGAACAGCGTGAGTTAAAAGAACAGTAGGAACACCACAGTAGGAACAGCACAGAGTAGGAACAGTAGGAACAGCACAGAGTAGGAACAGTAGGAACAGCACAGAGTACGAACAGGACAGTAGAAACAGGACAGAGCAGAACAGTAGAACAGAACAGAGTAGGAACAGGACAGAGTGGGAGCAGGGCAGAGTAGAAAGAGTAGGAACAGCACAGAGTAGAAACAGTAGGAACAGCACAGTAGGAACAGTAGGAACAGCACAGAGTACAAACAGGACAGAGTAGGAACAGTAGGAACAGCAAAGAGTAGGAACAGTAGGAACAGCA
>JAWQFJ010016958.1:0-12572 GCA_034096865.1 Theodoxus fluviatilis | reverse complement strand
GCACTCGTTGGCGGAATGTTCGTCAATTCCGGATCAAGTTGGTCCTTCGTCAGCAGGTATGTATGGATAGATGGATGGATAAATGGATGGATGGATGGATGGATGGATGGATGGATGGATGGATGGATGGATGGATGGATGGATGGATGGATGGATGGATGGATGGATGAAGTTTTACGGCCTATCAGCCTTGTATGCTGTGTAAGGCCACTGAGCACAAAAACCAGTACACCGACAGGGCCGGACCAAATGAGTTGTGGGGGGGGGGTTCCTTTTTGGTTGGGGGGGACAAATCAGCGAAGTGGCGAAGCCACGAGCGCGCGCCTGCGAAGCAGGCGCGCAAACTAGGGGGGTCCGGGGGCATGCCCCCCCGGAAATTTTTTGAAAAACGGTTAAAATCTGTGCAATCTGGTGCATTCTGGGCCTTGTTTTGAGGGGTAAGAGCAGCATTGTTTTTGGAGACACACACAAAAAATATATTTAAAAAAAAACTCAAACCAAGGTACATGCTTTTCCTAGGGGGGGGGGGGGGGGGTTCCGGAACCCCTGGAACCCCCCCCTGGGTCCGGCCCTGACCGATCACCTCAATTTTGTTCAGGTAACGTCGACGGGCATCGGGCTTGAGAGAGTCAACGTAACGCGTTTTCTTCCTCGCGGACATTACCTTAGAAAGAAAAATGTATCAACTAACTCTGATTTAGATGTTTGTTTTTTGGCATAGCCAGCTTACCATGTCGGAGCAGATGAAACAAATGAGAGCAAAGCGAAATGAATACTCGTGCACTATAGCTGTAAGTGTAAAAATGATCAGTTATTAATGTAATCGGTGATTTTGGTTGTCATGAAACTTTGCTTTGTGCTTTAATGCCATTTTTGGTCATCATCTGATTCTTACTTAATTGTTACATTACACCGAATGCGGGCAAATTGATCGTGCACTCATCGACTCGATGATCGTGAATTTTCTGTCCTCGCCAGACCAGGGAAACAAAATTGTCAATTGAAGCCAGAACTAAACAGTTATCTGCTGCCACTCATTCGAGATTTACATGAAACACTATATCACACTAGCTCGATCGTCTGCTGGTGTAGTGGTCACGGTTCGATCGTGTTCGTCTGCTAGGTACGTACGGTGTGGTTTGTTTACTTATCTTCTGCGGGTCTTGTGCAGAAATTATGCTTTATGCTTTTATTAACTTCAAACCACAAGCTGAGCGCATGGACAAGTTTGAAATTGGGGTAAATTTTTTTTCGTTTCATGATAGAGACTAGTTCTTTATGCTTTGTTAAAGTCAGACAACTCTTCCCCATAACATTGTAAGATGTAAACATTGAGTTTAACTCTGTCCATGCGCTCAGTCCGTGGTTCGAAGTTAATAAAATTTATGACGTAGGTACCTTGAAACGTTGTTGATGTGTATGCAGAAGCCCAACTTTTTCCCATTCATAACTTTTGTTTCAGCCCCGACCTTAAATTACCGCCTTAAGATGCTTGTAGACACTTGTACTTTTAAAGTATTGACATAATATTTTGTGTGCTTCTAGCCAAAAGACTTGTGTTTATGACTGCTAAGTTTCATTGCTGTATCTTATAAACACGCTGAGATATGGACAATACCGCACTATCACCCGAGAAAAAAGGCCTTAAAACCAGCGTTTTTGCCTGCAAAACGTGTTAACGCCGCCTGTCTTTCAAAGCCCGTAGAAGACACACCCTTTTTGCTTTCTCTTCAAAACGCATGCTGTCTTAACGATAAATGGTTGGGCTATTGTTTGACGTTTAGTTTTACAAAATACTGTTGCATCTGATTGTTTTATGAATTTAAGAATCGGAAAAAGGTCGTTTTGCAAGTTCATTTTCGGGGGGTACTCACTTTGACGCCCAGCTGCGCAGCGCTGAGTTAAGATAATCGTGATCTGTAAACGGGATCATAAAGAAGAATGAATGTCCTTTCCGAGCATATCTATATGGTTACTCAATATTTACTTCTTCAGCTTTTATAGCAAATTTTCGTACCGCTCCTTAACATATTTTGATTAGTGTAGTTCATGCACATGTCAGAGGGACAGGCGGACTTGTGCCAAGGTGCACTCTAGGCCTTGTTTCACAAAGAACATGTACTTTTTCTGCAGACTGCTGAAGTACCCGACACCCCCGTGTTGGTGTCATTATAACCTTGACGATAAAAATTGAACATACGTCATACTGCGTCACATCAATGAGGCTGAGGTGTTATGACGAATGCTTACATACGAATACTTTCGCAGGTCTGCGTTAAGGTCAGAGAATCACGGTTGAACAACGGGACTAACTTATTCTTCCACATCTCCCTGTTTAGACCAAACAAAAAAATAGTCGTGATTACGGTAACATGGCAACAACAACAACAACAACAACAACATAAGAGTCAGTAGGTCGGCCTGATCTTTTTGCTTTCATTTTAAATTCTGTGTTAGAAGAGGCCAGAGTGGACGTAAATCAAGTTTCTCTTTCGCTGAAAATGCTTTTTTTTAAAGCAATCAGGGGATTCTCAGAGTGCTCGTAGGGCAGGGAATGGGACGGCACGGTTTGTTGTTTACCGTCACACACACACACACACACGCACCCGCACACAAACACACACACACACAGGCACGCACGCACGCACGCACGCACACACACGCACGCACGCACGCACGCACGCACGCACGCACACACACACACACACACCCATACACACACACACACACACACACGCCGTGACGATGAATTTCGCTAGCGATTTGCGTTGTCCCACCCCCAAATCGTCCCACAAATGCAACTTTATAAACGCTAGTGTTTAAGCATTGGTCTCCCCTATGCACTAGGTCGTTCCCTGAAACAACGAATTAAAATATACTGCCAAAGCAAATAATGAATATTCATTGAGAAGACAATTAGCGAAAGTGCATTGTTAGCTCATAGATCACTGCAGACAGCAATGTTGGTGGAGTGCAACCTGTCAGCTTCACAACACTGATCGTTGCTGGGGCTTCCATCAATAGACACGCGCACTTACACGGCAAACTAGAAATGGAGGACTAACACAACCACATGAGCGAGGCTTATTATCACGTTAACGCATCCGCAAGAGGTCAACGTGGTTGTACACGTAGTTTCAAAAGCGTTATACTCATTCGCCTCAAGCACAAGTGCTTTGGCCACATTTCCACGGAAGAATAATACAGGGATCTGACAGACGTAACTCATACACTAACATCTAGCTGATAGAACAAAGCACACTATACAGGTTTAACTGGTTATGAAAGGTGAATCTTCTCTGGTGATATTCTACTACTGATAAAGCGCATGTTACTGGATTACTTAGTAGGATCCTTCAACTCCCATCTGACCCCTATCCAAATTGTGATAGTTTATATAATGGGAGTTCCATAAAATAACATTACCGCTCCCTCTTATTATCCAACCCCCTTCTCCACTCACCAACACCTCTCTTATACCTCGCACTCCAAGGCGATACCATTCTAACCTTTAGTTTTCCACCTTCCTTTCCCCCTGTTGGACTGTACCATCTCTCTCTCTCTCTCTCTCTCTCTCTCTCTCTCTCTCTCTCTCTCTCTCTCTCTCTGTGCGCGTGCGTGCCTACGTTTGACCTTCTAAACGCAAGGCCGACGGCGCTGCGCCCGCCTACCCGCCAGAAACAAAGAGCTGCGCGTGCACAGTCTCTGCAGGGTGGAGACAATGGCGAACTCTGGCTGAACTGCCAGGGCGGGGTCAGGTGCGATTAAGGCCCTGGCCTGCCCTGCCTTGGCCTGCAACTCCAGTCGCCCGTGACCCGCCTCCCCAGTCGCTGCGCCCGCCTACCCGCCAGAAACAAAGAGCTGCGCGTGCACAGTCTCTGCAGGGTGGAGACAATGGCGAACTCTGGCTGAACTGCCAGGGCGGGGTCAGGTGCGATCGAGGCCCTGGCCTGCCCTGCCTTGGCCTGCACTCCAGTCGCCCGTGACCCGCCTCCCCAGTCACTGACTCGTGTCCCGCCACGACCCCGCACACCGCCGTCCTGTGGCGATGATAGTCCTGGGGCCATGGCCCGACCTGCGAGTGACTGGGTCCTCTTTATCTCTGGGGGCCGCCACCTCCTCACCAGTGATCGAGCCCCTCTATCGCCGAAGGGCGCCACTTCCCACCAGATTCACCCCCGAGGGCAGACAGGGTAGCGCCCGGGGGCAGTTAACCCTCTGTGGTTCAATCCTCCCTGTTGACACTGTGTCCCGGCCCCTGACTCATCGGCTTGGGGCCGCCGCTCCCTTTGTCCGAGGACAGGGCGAACGGCCGCGGTCGTCACAGGTCAGGAACTCCCTGTGTGGCCAGAGGAGACCGATCTGCCGCCTCCAGAGTTCCTCCTGTCCCAGGAATCCAGGAACGACGACCCCTGGGCCTCGCTAAAGACGTCAGCTGACAGCCTGTTTCCTGCTCGGATCACCCGCCGCACGTTTAACGATTTACAACGGTTAACGGGGTAGGGGGTGAGAGTATTGCAATCTCTGGATTTTTAAGTCTCGAGTGTAGTAAACTCTCATGTATGGATTTAAAGTCCAACAGTTTTCAATCTTTATTCCTTTTAAGGGAATATTTACACTCTTCGGATGCTCTGGTTCATCCGGTTGTGTTGTGACAGGCGGTTGTGTGGAAAGAGCTGACGGGATTGTCTCTGTAAGGACGGGAATTTCTGTCCAGTGAGTTTCACTACGTTAAGTGCATTTTCAAAATGTTCAAATGAAACTCTAATTTTTGCGTCGAGGTCAACTGCAAAGTTGGAAGACTAAGCTGGAAGGAATACTGTAACTGGCGCTTGTTGATCGTGCAAAACCTCTGATCTCTGCAGTTATTTAATTGAACTTGTGGAAGATAATGGGAGTAAGCGAAGCATGCAGCGTGTTACATTAGAGTACTGCGGCAGGTTTTTTTAATACTCACTGAGGTAATATTTCAGCTCCCCCCCCCCCCCCTCTCTCTCTCTCTCTCTCTCTCTCTCTCTCTCTCTCTCTCTCTCTCTCTCTCTCTCACACACACACACACACACACACACACACACACACACACACACACACTTACACACGGTCGCGCGCGCACGCACATTCACATTTTCTGCTGTCTCCAGATGAAATTGCTGGATGATGTACAACGGATTCATTCAACATGCCAAGCAGTTTTAAAAGTTATTTGTTGTTTTTTTTTCAAGTGCATCGGAATAAACAGAAAAACAAACAAATATAAACTACGTCAATGTCATGTAGCAAACTTCTCGTACTTTAAAAACAAATGGTTCATGAATACAGTACGTTGAATAAGCAAACGCTTCACTACATCAATATTTCAGACTGAATAGTAAGAGTTGACTATGTATTATTCGCGGCTAGTTAAGTGAAGATCACAAACATTAAATCCGCTGGGCTATTTTACTGCAAACAAGGCAAAAACGAATCCGTTGCATTCAGTGTGCGAGCTGGTAAAAATGAAGCGGAGGGGAAAAGATAGTTTCGTAAATAGAAACTGACAGAGATTCAAGCAAGGTCGCTGAGTGGAAGAGAGAGAGAGAGAGAGAGAGAGAGAGAGAGAGAGAGAGAGAGAGAGAGAGAGAGAGAGAGAGAGAGAGAGAGAGAGACAGAACGAGACAAACAGACACAGAGAGAGAGACAGAGAAAGAGACAGAAAGAGAGAGACATAGAGAGACATAGAGAGACAGAGAGAGAGAGAGAGAGAGAGAGAGAGAGAGAGAGAGAGAGAGAGACAGAGACTGACAGAGAGAAAGAGACAGACAGAAAGAAAGAGAAAGACAGAGAGAGAGAGAGAGAGAGAGAGAGAGAGAGAGAGAGAGAGAGAGAGAGAGAGAGAGAGAGAGAGCACCACATGCAAATAGTTCATCACACTAAGTTCCTGCAGAGGATGACAATTTATTAAAGGCACGGCTAATGCTGCACGAGAACCAACGCAACCAGCAGAATCACTATTCAAAGCTTCTCCTCCTTTTTTGTGGAGAGAAGCAATAATCTTTCCAGAGCCCTCCACACAAGACCCATCTCCAACATCCAATCCCCAGCCTCCTAAAAAAGAGACCAATCTGCGTCAACAAGGCCGTAATGGCCGCTGGACGTTTTAATGCAAGCTTACGGGTTAGTGAGTGCAGCAATAGCAGCCACTTCGAGACGGATTTGGTGTTTTCCCCATCAGTGTTGGGGCAGTGAGGCTTGGCACGGCAGGGAACTGGATATGCGTGACTCATCGATTTCCTCTCCACAGAAGCCAAGCTGGGGTGGAAAGCGCAATCCAAGCCCTATTTACACCCTCAACCACCGGCAGATCAGTTCGGGATTGCTTACTCCCAGGGGGAAAGATATTGGATCCAATCTGATGGAAGACCAGAACCTCGCCCTACCATGGTTAAAGGCCTGCTTAGAAGAGGAAGGGTCACCGGCACAGTTAGACTCTGTGACTCCAATGTTTATGATTAAATAACTCAGTCACGTGTAAAACCGACACCAAAGCGGATTAAACTCGTCGGTGCGCGAGTTCAAAATCTCTAAGAAACGCAGGACAATTATCTGTACAAATACATTCTTTAGGTCGTCGAATCCTGTACCCCATCTCCTTCACCTCTCCCTTCTCCTCCTCCACCCGTTTTCCCCTTCTTCTTCCTCTTGTTCACCACCACCACCACCACTACCATCATTACCATAACCACCAACTCCATGGAAAGATTAGTCAGTATAATCACACATTTACAATAGTTCCAGATTTCTGAGATATTGGATTTATCAGAAATGAAAGTTTTAAAAATATTCTTTGCATCATCTTCTTCACCTAGATAGATTAATATGTCATCACTTAAGCTCAATATTAGTTTAAAAAACTGAACGAACAAATTAATGAAGTTCTACGGGCTACCAGCCTTTGTAAGCTATATAAAGCCACTGACTACCATATCACTAAGTCAAATCCCGATTTTCCCAATCATTTGCTTTTTACGAATTTCGTATGGGGAGGATTCTTATCCTTAGCCCGCAGGGAGAAAATATTTTAAAAGTGTACATGGGGGGCCTAGATCTTATTTCAATGGCTGTGCACTCAATGCTGAAAGTGATAAACACCCATACAAGAAACGACCCTACTACAATTACTTTTTTTCTTTCTTCTTCGGTTATGAGAGAGAGAGAGAGAGAGAGAGAGAGAGAGAGAGAGAGAGAGAGAGAGAGAGAGAGAGAGAGAGAGAGAACTTGGGGAATACTCACCAGAGGTTTGAGGGAGTCGACATGCTTCTTCCACGTGGGGTCGTCAAAGAGGAGACCGTGGCCAAAGGGACTCTGCAAAGAGAACGCAGTCCACGTCAGGAGAGGTCGAGGCACACTCCATGTAAACACATACACCTATTCCTTTTGCCGAGGCACACTCCATCCAAACACATACACCTATTCCTTTTGCCAAGACACATTCCATCCAAACACATACACCTATTCCTTTTGCCGAGGCACACTCCATGTAAACACATACACCTATTCCTTTTGCCATGCCAAATTTTTTTCGGTTAAATTCTGCAAAAGTTCCAAGAAACAGCAACAGTTGTAGTGATGTCCAGTATTGTCAAGCCAATGGTGTAGGGATGGTGTAGGGATGGTGTGCGGACAGGAAAACCATGGGGCAGATGGCCATGTACAAAACAGGGACTCACACAATGAGCATTTTAGGTATTTGGGACCGTGCACAAGATACAAGGCTAAAGTACGAAAGACACTTTTTGATAAAACGCCGAGTAAAGTTATCAGTGCACTAGGTACGTACACATTTTAATGTATTTTTTTCTGGATTATGCATGAATAAATCACATTTTCCTGTATTTTTTCTGGAATATGCATGAATAAATAGATTAATATTACTGTGGTCGCAATATATCATTTTGTCATTTGTCGTACTTTAGCCTCGTTGTCTCATGCACAGCCACATTTGTTCCCAGTGTAGCAATGCAGGCGCTGCGAGTAGTAGCCTACGTGTAGTGAATGTGATGTTCCCAGTGTAGCAATGCAGGCGCTGCAAGTAGTAGTGTACGTGTAGTGAATGTGATGTTCCCAGTGTAGCAATGCAGGCGCTGCGAGTAGTAGCCTACGTGTAGTGAATGTGATGTTCCCAGTGTAGCAATGCAGGCGCTGCGAGTAGTAGCCTACGTGTAGTGAATGTGATGTTCCCAGTGTAGCAATGCAGGCGCTGCGAGTAGTAGCCTACGTGTAGTGAATGTGATGTTCCCAGTGTAGCAATGCAGGCGCTGCAAGTAGTAGTGTACGTGTAGTGAATGTGATGTTCCCAGTGTAGCAATGCAGGCGCTGCGAGTAGTAGCCTACGTGTAGTGAATGTGATGTTCCCAGTGTAGCAATGCAGGTGCTGCGAGTAGTAGCCTATGTGTAGTGAATGTGATGTTCCCAGTGTAGCAATGCAGGTGCTGCGAGTAGTAAGTAGCCTATGTGTAGTGAATGTGATGTTCCCAGTGTAGCAATGCAGGCGCTGCGAGTAGTAGCCTACGTGTAGTGAATGTGATGTTCCCAGTGTAGCAATGCAGGCGCTGCAAGTAGTAGTGTACGTGTAGTGAATGTGATGTTCCCAGTGTAGCAATGCAGGCGCTGCGAGTAGTAGCCTACGTGTAGTGAATGTGATGTTCCCAGTGTAGCAATGCAGGCGCTGCAAGTAGTAGTGTATGTGTAGTGAATGTGATGTTCCCAGTGTAGCAATGCAGGCGCTGCGAGTAGTAGCCTACGTGTAGTGAATGTGATGTTCCCAGTGTAGCAATGCAGGCGCTGCGAGTAGTAGCCTACGTGTAGTGAATGTGATGTTCCCAGTGTAGCAATCCAGGTGCTGCAAGTAGTAGCCTACGTGTAGTGAATGTGATGTTCCCAGTGTAGCAATGCAGGCGCTGCGAGTGGTAGTGTACGTGTAGTGAATGTGATGTTCCCAGTGTAGCAATGCAGGCGCTGCGAGTGGTAGCCTACGTGTAGTGAATGTGATGTTCCCAGTGTAGCAATGCAGGCGCTGCGAGTAGTAGTGTACGTGTAGTGAATGTGATGTTCCCAGTGTAGCAATGCAGGCGCTGCAAGTAGTAGCCTACGTGTAGTGAATGTGATGTTCCCAGTGTAGCAATGCAGGCGCTGCAAGTAGTAGCCTACGTGTAGTGAATGTGATGTTCCCAGTGTAGCAATGCAGGCGCTGCGAGTAGTAGTGTACGTGTAGTGAATGTGATGTTCCCAGTGTAGCAATCCAGGTGCTGCGAGTAGTAGCGTACGTGTAGTGAATGTGATGTTCCCAGTGTAGCAATGCAGGCGCTGCGAGTAGTAGTGTACGTGTAGTGAATGTGATGTTCCCAGTGTAGCAATGCAGGCTCTGCGAGTGGTAGCCTACGTGTAGTGAATGTGATGTTCCCAGTGTAGCAATGCAGGCGCTGCAAGTAGTAGTGTACGTGTAGTGAATGTGATGTTCCCAGTGTAGCAATGCAGGCGCTGCAAGTAGTAGCCTACGTGTAGTGAATGTGATGTTCCCAGTGTAGCAATGCAGGCGCTGCGAGTAGTAGTGTACGTGTAGTGAATGTGATGTTCCCAGTGTAGCAATGCAGGCGCTGCAAGTAGTAGTGTACGTGTAGTGAATGTGATGTTCCCAGTGTAGCAATGCAGGCGCTGCGAGTAGTAGCCTACGTGTAGTGAATGTGATGTTCCCAGTGTAGCAATGCAGGCGCTGCGAGTAGTAGTGTACGTGTAGTGAATGTGATGTTCCCAGTGTAGCAATGCAGGCACTGCGAGTAGTAGCCTACGTGTAGTGAATGTGATGTTCCCAGTGTAGCAATGCAGGCGCTGCAAGTAGTAGTGTACGTGTAGTGAATGTGATGTTCCCAGTGTAGCAATGCAGGCGCTGCAAGTAGTAGTGTACGTGTAGTGAATGTGATGTTCCCAGTGTAGCAATGCAGGCGCTGCAAGTAGTAGTGTACGTGTACATTCAGCGTGGCTGAGACTAGTGAATATAGTCTCAGCTACAGGTTGGTCACGTGATAGCCTTAATTCTTCCATAACTTGCATACCACCGTTCTGAACACAGAGTATCAGCCACGCTGAATGCCATATCACATCGTGAGTGTATTCCTCCGCTTGTTGTGATAGACTCGATACTGGCCGCCATTTTTCCGTCAGTTCATTTTCTAAACATCGATTTCCCATGAATGTAAAACTTGTATGCGGCAAAATTCGAATCACAAGAGTGTAATATTGTGAACTCTACTAATTATAAGGACTTTGAATACAACAGCAATATTTATACTTCATTGAGCGAGTAATGCAACCAATCCCGTCTGCATAATGATAATCATTTGGACCGATACACACAGAAACCCGCTGAGTGCTTTTGCTGATGAGGAATCATTAATTTAATGTATGCTTAGAAGGATTAAACTTAGAAAAACTGCTTCTGAGCTATCCGATAATATCGAACTTCGGAATCGGACGGATTCCTACAGAAGAAACTCCCATTCGATTAACGTTCAACACAGACGGAATGTAGGCCTAGGTTAAATCACTTACTGACTCCATCAGTGGATACACGAATGATCGAAGTGTGGAGCTCCTCAAACAGTGTGAAGGCAGTTAGACCACAGGTTCCGGCCAGAAAGCATTTACTTGCGAGAGTATAACCATAGATTCACGAAACCAGCCCGGACCCATAGGAATCCTTTTCGCTGCGTTTATAGTAGGTCCAAAGATCGCGTGCATTTTATACACAATCGCACGTGCTCAAGGCAGATTGCAACCTTATAGACACGTTCGCGCTAAAAGTAGTTCTCAAATGATTTCATGAAAATCTCATAGATTAGTTTTATTAGAACACCAAATTTGTGTTTATCATAGATCGGGATAAATAATTGGAGTGAAATAGAATCGCCTCTTTTTACTCTCAATGGTCTTCTGATCATGTTGAATTTTGATTGGTAGAATGATTGGAATGTGGAGCCGAAGTCACGTGACCAACCTGTGTCAGAGACACTATGTCTCTGTGTTCAGAATGGTACGTGTAGTGAATGTGATGTTCCCAGTGTAGCAATGCAGGCGCTGCAAGTAGTAGCCTACGTGTAGTGAATGTGATGTTCCCAGTGTAGCAATGCAGGCGCTGCAAGTAGTAGTGTACGTGTAGTGAATGTGATGTTCCCAGTGTAGCAATGCAGGCGCTGCGAGTAGTAGCCTACGTGTAGTGAATGTGATGTTCCCAGTGTAGCAATGCAGGCGCTGCAAGTAGTAGTGTACGTGTAGTGAATGTGATGTTCCCAGTGTAGCAATCCAGGCGCTGTGAGTAGTAGCCTATGTGTAGTGAATGTGATGTTCCCAGTGTAGCAATGCAGGCGCTGCGAGTAGTAGCCTACGTGTAGTGAATGTGATGTTCCCAGTGTAGCAATGCAGGCGCTGCAAGTAGTAGTGTACGTGTAGTGAATGTGATGTTCCCAGTGTAGCAATGCAGGCGCTGCAAGTAGTAGTGTACGTGTAGTGAATGTGATGTTCCCAGTGTAGCAATCCAGGCGCTGCAAGTAGTAGCCTACGTGTAGTGAATGTGATGTTCCCAGTGTAGCAATGCAGGCGCTGCGAGTAGTAGTGTACGTGTAGTGAATGTGATGTTCCCAGTGTAGCAATGCAGGCGCTGCGAGTAGTAGCCTACGTGTAGTGAATGTGATGTTCCCAGTGTAGCAATGCAGGCGCTGCGAGTAGTAGTGTACGTGTAGTGAATGTGATGTTCCCAGTGTAGCAATGCAGGCGCTGCGAGTAGTAGCCTACGTGTAGTGAATGTGATGTTCCCAGTGTAGCAATGCAGGCGCTGCGAGTAGTAGCCTACGTGTAGTGAATGTGATGTTCCCAGTGTAGCAATGCAGGCGCTGCGAGTAGTAGCCTACGTGTAGTGAATGTGATGTTCCCAGTGTAGCAATGCAGGCGCTGCAAGTAGTAGTGTACGTGTAGTGAATGTGATGTTTCCAGTGTAGCAATGCAGGCGCTGCAAGTAGTAGTGTACGTGTAGTGAATGTGATGTTCCCAGTGTAGCAATGCAGGCGCTGCGAGTAGTAGCCTACGTGTAGTGAATGTGATGTTCCCAGTGTAGCAATGCAGGCGCTGCGAGTAGTAGTCTACGTGTAGTGAATGTGATGTTCCCAGTGTAGCAATGCAGGCGCTGCGAGTAGTAGCCTACGTGTAGTGAATGTGATGTTCCCAGTGTAGCAATGCAGGCGCTGCGAGTAGTAGTGTACGTGTAGTGAATGTGATGTTCCCAGTGTAGCAATGCAGGCGCTGCAAGTAGTAGTGTACATGTAGTGAATGTGGACAACACACGAACAGCTTTCTGGGTGCTCTACCAGACATTCTAACCAGCAACCTCGTCATCGCTGAGATGAGTGTACCACATAGCCAGAGCAACTCGATGAACAGGCAAGAGAACCTGTTATATCTGACCTAGGAAGCTTTGACATTCACTACAGAGAGATAAACTGAAGCCACTGTTTTTTTTTAAGCTTGTCTAATTTAATTGAACAAAT
>JAWQFJ010016957.1:30000-34003 GCA_034096865.1 Theodoxus fluviatilis | reverse complement strand
AGGTCATGGAAAACCTGGAAAGTCATGGAATTTGATTTTTCATTTTCCAGGCCTGGAAAGTCATGGAATTTCAACTTAGGTCATGGAAAGTCATGGAATTTAAGAAAGAAAAAAAGAAAGAAAAAAATACGTTTTCTAGGCTGTGCTTCGCGCGATACTCTCAATCTAATTTTAAACGCTGAGCACGTCAGGAAAACGTGCCCTTGCATCCCATTGGTTAATTCTGAAGGCTCGTGTGCCTTCTGCTTCCTGATTGGTTCTTTGGCTAGGTGACCTCGTTTCATTTCCACGCCGGTCCGGTCAGTTGGTTCAAGCGAGGACAGAGTGAAAAGAGCTTGTATTGTTTGTGGTGCAGTGTTTCTTTGAGAATCAGATTATCATCATGCCTGGAAAGTGTCGCTTTCAAGACTCTTGGACAGGAGACCCTGAATACCGTGAGTGGGTCATGCGAGCGAGAGTGGATGGGATGGCAAAGTGCCGATTTTGTGAAAAAGACTTTGCTGTATCCAACATGGAAGCGGCAGCGTTGAAAAGCCACATGAAAGGTGTCGCGCACCAGGCGCGTGCTAAAAAACACCAAGAAGAAAAGAGCAAACGTCAAACACGAATATCAGATTTTGTTCAAACTGCAAAAAATGCTGAGACAGAGAGTGCTTCAAAGGTGGTGGTTCCAGCTGGCGCTGCTACGCCGGTCGAAACTAGGCCTGCACCCACTGGCAGTGGCAGTAGATCTACTGGGATTGACACTTTCTTGACAACAGAGGACACACTGAAAGCAGAAATTTTGTGGACTTTGAAAATGGTCATCTCCCACTTCTCATTCTCCAGTACCAAAGGAATGAACGAGCTGTTCCGTCGCATGCTTCCCGACAGTGTCATCGCCTCCAAGTTTGCCTTGAGTGAAAGCGATGCCCGGTACTTGATAACTTTTGGTCTGGGGCCACATTTCTTAGACATGCTCAAGGCAAAGGCCCGGTCTTCTGATTCTCTGGTGCTGCTCTTTGATGAGTCCCTGAATGCTGAACTTCAGAAGAAACAGCTGGATATCCATGTCCGATTTTGCTATTTACCATTTGGCGCTGGATCGAAATGGCGACCGCATGTCTGTTTCAAAATGTTGCTGTTTCTAACGTAATTTGGTCAAATATAGTTCTGGTTTAATTAGAATAGCTTAAATATATCATATTCAAGAAGGGGATAACGATATATATGCTCATTTCTAAGCCATTTCGAAGACATTAGCGCCATTTTGGTAAATAGCATGACCGTCAAAATCACACAATGATTCATGGCGAGTAAGAGCGTGACGGCGCAGATGCGATTTTGACGGACAAATCAGCTGAAATTGGTTAGTTTATTGAGGTTTTTGTTTCAGTTTATGCTAGAACAATCAGATAGGAAGATATTTATTGCAATATTTTGCACATATTGGAAAAAGTATTGTAGAACTCGGGACCTTCAGCGAGTGCTAAATAGACGCCGCACGCGATGTTCGAAGAAATTTCATCAGACCGGAAGTGGCCGTCGGTTCGATAGAATCCACTTTTTCTAGGATTCGCACATATCAATAACACAAAATACCAAAGTAACATGAAAGATGAAAGTCTTTCTGAGTTGTCTAATTTTTTTAAACTAGTGGTAGGATTCCATGGTAATTTGTATCAAATCTTTGCGCTACTACAGTACTAGCCAAAATGCACTCGGCAATACCACTTCACTTTCATGGCTAATTGTGGACAATCCACAAAATATTGTGAATAAAAACAAGAATGAAAGTTGTTTATGAAGCAGAAGGTTTCAAGAACATGTGTCGTGTAGTTTTGTGTTAATCCGTCTTATTTCCGCTGAGAACATACAAGCCGATTACGTAAAAAAAAAACCCTCCGCCACTACCGACTCGCGGTGGCTCGACGGAGTTTGCATTTCGCGACTCGGGTTGGTCTCTTCTAAACACTCGTCCGTCGAAGTTTCTCATTTGATCAAGTTGAAACTTTACTACTCATTAGAGGAAAGATTGCTCTTTCGTTCGGTGTATGTTTGAACTTCCGGTGAAAATCGAAAGACGAGTTATGGATGAAAGTTCGAACGTCATCGGACATTTTGTTAAAATTTGCTCACTCCCGCTTTCGTACAGACACCCTCGGATTCTACAAGATTTCCCCCTTCCAACGCTATATTCGATGTTAATGTACGATGAATCTACTTTTTGTCTAGCGCCCGGATTGTGCGCTTGAAAGGAGAAAATAGGCGGAAATTTTCCACCTGTTTGTGCTCGATTACCACATTCAGCGTGCGTTAATCGTTGAAGCACCAGACAATTTGGGACAAAAGTATCATCATTTTAAGGAGTACTTGTTTGAAAATTTTCTGCATTTGTCAGTTTTTGAATCAATCTGCTGTAAAAAAAATAACAAGAATTAGAATTTTGTTTACAACGGGTGTATTGTGCGTGAGTTTGGTCGTGCGCCATACACTTTTCTCTTTAAAATTGTCATGTATCACAGTACGCTAGGTCATGGAAAATGTTGTTGAAGGTCATGGAAAGTCATGGAAAAGTCATGGAATTTTGTATCTAAAAACCTGTACGAACCCTGTCCCCACCTCCCCCTTCCCCCCTCCTCCCCCCCCCCCCTCCCCCTCACCTTCCCTACCCCCCCACCCCCCTATCTCCAAACCAAGCCTGATGAACACTTGCAGCCTGCAAGGAGGCAGCATGGGAGCCCTCCAGCTACCAGGACCTGCATGCCCCTCTGTCCCCCAGCACCTCCCTACAGTGGACCATGCGTGACGGTCACTTGGTCAATCTGCCCCAGGCTCTGCTGGTCAGCGGGGATGTCATCGTCATGCGACCTGGTCAGCCTGCCCCTGGCCACTGTCGTCAATTGCAGGTATTCATATGTCAGTATTTCAAGTATAGTGGTGTATGAGTGTCAGGCATACTTGTGTGTGTGTGTGTGTGTGTGTGTGTGTGTGTGTGTGTGTGTGTGTGTGAGTGTCTGAGAGTGTTAGAGAGAGAGTGTGTGCATGTGTGTGTGTGTGAGAGAGAGAGAGAGAGAGAGAGAGTGTGTGTGCGTGCGTGAGTGTGTATGTGTGTGTGTGTGTGTGTGTGTGTGTGTGTGTGTGTGTGTGTGTGTGTGTGTGTGTGTGTGTGAGTGTCTGAGAGTGTTAGAGAGAGAGTGTGTGCATGTGTGTGTGTGTGAGAGAGAGAGAGAGAGAGAGAGAGAGTGTGTGTGCGTGCGTGAGTGTGTATGTGTGTGTGTGTGTGTGTGTGTGTGTGTGTGTGTGTGTGTGTGTGTGTGTGTGTGTGTGTGTGAGTGTCTGAGAGTGTTAGAGAGAGAGTGTGTGCATGTGTGTGTGTGTGTGAGAGAGAGAGAGAGAGAGAGAGTGTGTGTGCGTGCGTGAGTGTGTATGTGTGCGTGTGTGTGTGTGTGTGTGTGTGTGTGTGTGTGTGTGTGTGTGTGTGTGTGTGTGTGTGTGTGTGTGTGTGTGTGTGTGTGTGTGTGTGTGTGTGTGTGTGTGTGTGTGTGTGTGTGTGTGTGTGTGTGTGTGTGTGTGTGTGTGAGTGAGTGAGGTACACTACAGGGGTGTATGTGGATCAGGCAGGCTTGTGACTGTGGGTCAGCTAAATTTGCGCCTAATGCTGCTACACAGGTGTCTACATATCAGGCCCTTGGTATGATGGGTACAGTGGTGACAGTGTGACAAGTGCACCAGTGTCCTTGTATTGGGTACATTTGTGTCTGAGTGAGTGTCTTATGTGTTGTTGTCTTTATCAAGTGAAAAACGGGTGTCCTTGTATTGGGTACATTTGTGTCTGAGTGAGTGTCTGATGTGTTGTTGTCTTTATCAAGTGAAAAACGGGTGTCCTTGTATTGGGTACATTTGTGTCTGAGTGAGTGTCTGATGTGTTGTTGTCTTTATCAAGTGAAAAACGGGTGTCCTTGTATTGGGTACATTTGTGTCTGAGTGAGTGTCTTATGTGTTGTTGTCTTTATCAAGTGAA